>CAWUFW010025140.1:0-49352 GCA_963921515.1 Calotriton arnoldi
GCCTGTAAATTAAATGCTACTAGTGGGCCTGTAGCACTGTTTGCACCATCCACAGAAGTAGCCTTTGAAACCTGTCTCAGACCTGCCATTGTAGGGCCTGCGTGCGCAGTTTACTACCACATTGACATGTCATTTAAAACTTTTTTCCAAGTCTTAAACTCCCCTTTTACTACATATAGGTCACCCCTAAGGTAGGCCCTGGGTAGCCATATGGGCAGGGTGCTGTGTAAGTAAAATGCAGGCCATGTGCCTTTATTGTGTGGCCTGGTAGTGACAAACAGCCTATTTGTTTCTCACTACTGTGAAGCCTACTCCTCTCATAGGCTAGCATTGGAAATTCCCTTATATGTGTTTAAGTGGCAATTCCTGAATTGAAAGGAGTAGTGTTGCCATGTTTGGCATGTTTGGAAAAGTGGTGATACATACTGCCTACAGGTTTAGGTGGATCTTACATTACTATTTTAGAAATGCCACTTTTAGAAAGTGGAATAGAACAACGTTGTATCTGGCTGTCACTTATGTTGCTGTTATCTACTTAAACAGACTAAGGCCAATAATGAATTTCATTGGTCCTGGTTATTTATTTAACCATCATTCTATACTTTTCATTTGACTTTTTTTTCCTTTTTTTTAGTGTCAGAAACAGGGAAAACACTGTTTGTTTCCAACAATCAATCAGGGATTTATAAAGCGCGCTACTCACCCGTGAGGGTGTAACAATAAAGTTACAACAATAGTATTGAATAATACTCATAGACAAAAACGTGACGAAGTAGTACAAATACAAAGTGAATCAGTGAAAACAATATTAAACCAGTCATTAGTTTCTCAAATGCACCAACACTGCTCATAATTCGTTTTACGATTTATAAAGTCCTTTGAAAGGTTGCTGCCCACTGGGAACACACTTTCACGCTACTAAGGTTTTGAGTTTTCAAACAGTCCCTTAGAGCCGATCCTACTCCTATGTGTATGTTTCCCAAGTGGTAAATGATGCCAGAAAAGTGGGCATTTCTCTGTGCTTATGACTCTTTGTGCTTTGCAGCCTGACTCCAATCCACATCTAGGCCTGGGTGACAGCTACACTTTATGCATACTTTCCAGACAGTCATCACACTGGAAAGTATGCATTTATCTGCATACTGATGGTCTTTCTGGGCTGGAAGAGACTGAGAGGCGTTCACACTTTACATTTGTATAGGCTGTGTCCTGCCCTCACACAAAGGGCTGATTTACCCACCACTGATGTCTGGAGCTAGGGCTGGGTTGAAAGGGACTGTTGTGCACTTCTAAGGTTTCCTTGTGAAGGCACCCCCTACATCAAAGACAATTTTGAATATTTTTTATTTATTTTTATTTATTTTATTTTAGAAGTTTTATGTAGCGCTGGCTAGACCTGTGAGTATCAGAGCGCTTTACAACATGAATGAATAGAGTAGTGAAAAACATGGTATAAGGATACAAGATGAGGTATGCATAACAAAATAAACATTTTGAGACAATACATTAGAGGGGTGAGTCAAGAGGTGGCTTAGGTAGGTGAAACTGTCGGACAAACCACCAATCCTTGACGGTCAAGGTAGTAAGGATAGTCAACTGGGTTGTCAGAGTCCAGTTCAGTTGGCTTTGTCGGTAAAGTATTTGTCAAGGAGATGGAGTTTCAGGTCCCTTTTGAAGCAGGAGAAGGAGGGGTTGCATCTGAGTTCAATAGGGAGAGCGTTCCACAGCCTGGGTACATTACCCGAAAAGGATCTGGACTGGGTGGATTTCTTTTTCAATTTTGGAGGGATGAGAAGAAGTGAGTTAGAGCTTCTCAGAGTTCTGGCGCATCCTGCTTTCACGAGTCTGCTGTTTAGGTAGTTGTGGGGATGAGTGTGAAGGGTTTTGTGCGTGATACATGCCGACTTGTAGATACATCTACCTTCAATAGGAAGCCAGCTGAGTGATTTAAGAGTTGGTGTGATGTGTTCAAACCGTTTCATGCCTGTGACAAGTCAGGCTGCCATGTTGAGGACTGACCTTAGAGGGGCTAGGTGGGATTTTGGTGTCCCTGTTAGGGTGGCGTTCCCATAGTCCAGTCTAGAGAGGACTAGGGATTGAACTATTGTCTTGAAATCATCTTGGGGGATGAAAGGTTTAATTTTCTTGAGGTGTTTTAGGGAGTACAGTGCACCTTTAGCAGATTGTTTGACGTGATCTTTCATTGACAAGTTCTTGTCCAGGGTAATGCATAGTGATTTTACTGAATCGGAGAGGATGAGGGAGCAATTTAGAGCATCCAGGTTCTTGAGCCAATCTTGTATTGGTAGGTGGTTATATAAGTACAGGGGCTCTGACCCCATGTTTTCAGAGCACTTTTGGAACTGGAACCGAACCTCTGTCAGAAGGACTGCTGCACTACTCAAAGGACTTATCTGAACTGGTCTTCTGCTGTTGCCCTGCTGCCTGCTACTTTCTGGGTGACCTAAAGGACTCACTGGATTGCTTTTCTGCTGTTGCCCTGCTGCCAGCTGCTCCCTGACTCTGGTTTGCCAAGAGGACTGTTGGACTCCTAGGAGGTACCGCCATGTGGGCTGTCTGACTTATGTGCTGGCCTGCTGCCTGTCTCCCTGCTCTTGTGACCCAGTGCTCTCCAGGGACTGGGTGGTTTGCCCCCTCCATGCTCTTTTGGGACCTTTGAGGATTTAAGGAAGCCAGTACGCGCCAAGCGCTTTCACCTTTCAGAGGTAAGTTCATGTCAAGCGTGTCCTGAGCGCTTTCTGATGTACCCGCTCTGCAAGGACCAAGAGTTCTGTGCTTAAACGTAAGTCGGGGCTGCCCACTCGTCGGCTGGACTCAGCGTGCCAGTAATTCAGTGGCTGTGCCCGCTCTGCAAGGAATCTAAACTCACCGCCACAGAGCCTTGTGGTCCTACGAGCCAGTGTCCCTGGGAGAACCCCACACCGCGGAGAGAAGCGGTTCATTTCCCCCCAATGCCGGGAGCGGTCTTGGCTTTGTGCAGCCGGAGAGCATTGCCAAGGCAACGGGGAGGCCCCCAGCAGCATCAGCGTGGGGGTAGACCCGCCTCTGGGTAGGCCCAGAATGGCAGATGCAGGCCCCACATCAAGGGCCGCCGACAAGTGCATCACGCTGAGGCAGCCCTGTGAAGCCGTTGTCACCCCAGCGGGGCCTCGGCCAGAAGGTTCTGTGTCCCAGAAGATGCACCGCATGTTTGTGGGCAGCCGGAGTTGGGAGACGGAAGCGAGGGATCCCACAACGTCACTCGCGTGCTCTTAAGCTTGCGCCTCCCTCCATGAACAGAACTTGGGGGCATTGGTCTATCACGACACTGCAGGGTGAAATCTCCTTGCAAGACCCCAGAGAGAGGCATAGAGCTGCCTCCACACTATTGTGACCTCTTCAACAGGGTTACAGAAAGTACTGTTAGGATTCTAAAGGAAGCAAATGCGCTTCTGGATGTGATGTTTATTTCTTAAATGAATGGGATGTTTTAAACTTGAAACTGTCCAGAAGTACTGGGTGCTTTTCCATTGTTGGGCTCCATGCCATAACGGTTGGGTGAAGACCGCAACAAAGCGATCTTGAGTGCTCGTTCCAACACTATTCCAATCCATTACTGTAGTCACTAATAGGCACACAGGTGCTGCTATGCCCTAAGTTTGGAGCCTGATTACCACATAGAGGTTAATAGGAGAGCAGGTGCTCTGCACGCTATGTGTTTATAGTGATATGGGGATGTATGTGTTCCTGCTATAACCAAATTGCTGCATTTCATGCCCTGATGTGATGTATATCATGTTTAGGGTAATGAGTACTATTTCAGTAAGTGCATAGTATGCACAGTTTTTCATGATTATGTCATTTTGGTCTATGTTTTATGTACAATATACCATATATATTCTTATATACTTATTTGAGGAGTCTCTTTTGAGGTGTATTCAGTAGGTTTCACTCTGAGTGTGTTGTGCAAGCACTTTACACATTGCCTCTGATGATAAGCCTGCCTGCTCTGCACCAAGCTAACAGAGGGTGAGCACAGGTTATCTTTGGTGTGTAACTTACTTGCCCTGACTAGAGTGGTGGATTCTGCCTTGCTTAGGTGTATACCCTAGCCAACCAGAAACCCCATTTCTAACACTAATTCTGTGTTTCATCGCTTTAACTCCAATCAGTATCTCAGAAACAACCACCTGTACCAAATCACTTCAAATTTAAATTGTCTTTTGGCATATTTAATTAATTTTATTTTCAATGCACGGATCCCACCAGTGTTACTTACCAGACACTCTCCCTCCAGTTGGAGGTATAACTCACCTGGAGAAGCGAATACCCAGGTGCGGAACCCGATGATGATGCCACCCACAACAATCGCCCCAGTGGAGGTAATATATGCCACTGGAGGCAAGTAGGGTTTGAGGGTTTTCGGTACAACAACTGTGAGACTCTGGCATAACAACTGTGGTGGTCCACTCTATTTTGATTATATGAGTACAGTGGACTCCTTGAAGCTCCTTTCTCACCTCTTTGATTATTTAAGTTTTAAACTGTATGCACAGGCTGCAATCGCAGGCCTGAGACATGTTTAAAAGGCTGCTTAAGTGGGTTGCACAATAAGTGCTGCAGGCCTACTAATAGCATTTAATTTACAGTCCCTGGGTAAATGTAGTACCACTTTACTAGGGACTTACAAGCAAAACAAATAGGCCAATTAGGTGTAAGTCAATTCTGCCATGTTAAAGGAGAGAACACAAGCACTTTAGCAATGACCGACAGTGGTAAAGTACACAGAGTCGTAAGCACTACAAAAATGAGACCAGCAAAAATAGGAGGGTGAAGACCACCCTAAGGCCGACAGGTCTAACAGATATCTAGAAAAGAATTAATTAAATCTAGTGAACAAAGGGTTAAGCTTTACCCCTTCAAAACATCTGGATCAACTACAGATTAAAGTTGATTTATTAAGATTTACATGCAGATTGAAACCAAAGAATTGTTTTGATAAGATACTGGAACAGGGACCACACTTGGAGATTAAGGAGGATGTAAGTGAGAGAACCATCAAGTATTTGGCAGATATATCTACATAGATGAGTTTGGACAAAGATCTAGATATAGATGGGGGGCGGAGCTAGCCACGCCTGCAGATGGCCGCGCTGTAGGCGAGCTCCTGCGGTCACTCTATAATCCTGAAATTATCCTGTGCTACCGACCTGTCTCATGTGTTGAGACAACCAGATATGTGTATCGGAAGATAGCGCCATCCAGATACACCAGCAAGTGCGGATAAAATCGATGCCGAAAGGCCTGAAATAAGTTTTTAACACGGAGCCGGAGCGCGGCCTGGAAGGTGCGCATGCGCGAGGGCCTGAGGTGCTGCAGGGACGCTGTTGGTGAAGCCGAGGAGCGGAGGCCGTGAGAGCGCTTCTCTACCCCCCTGAGTGCCTTGTGGGATCTGCGCGCTGTTGTCGAGCCCGCGGGACCGATCAGCGGGGTAACGAAAGGAGGCGGTGAGATCGCTGACGCTGCGGCGGTAACTGCAAAGAGCCGGATGTTCACGGGGACAAGGGTGAGAGCTGCCGAGCGCGATTTCCCTGCATTCAGACGCGGAGTGTTGACCCGGTGCGGCCCGCGGCCCATGTTCAGCGGCTGCGGGGGCTGCCCAAGAGGAATGTCTGAGGTGCACATAAACGGGACTGCGAGGCCCCATATACATGCGACGTCCAGGACTGCCGGGGGGAGGTGCGGCGGCCCACTACCGGAGGGTCCCCCTGGCGGTGCCTCACGCAGGGAGTGGAGAGTGGCGTGTTTGACCCGAGCTGTGCAGCGTGTGTGGGAGCCCCCCCGGAGCTGACACTAAATATCTGCTGGAGGGGCTGGTGGGTGCACGCCGAGTGAGACCTATACTAAGCAGCACGGGCCCTGCGACTGGGACACAAATAGCAAGAGGGCTGTGGAAAGACCAGTGGGGGTGCCGGTGGTGCCCCCCATATTTGCCTAATCACTGATCTCTCCGCGCTGGTGCTCGCACTGCGTCCACCGAGGGGAGTGCTTGTAGCAGCACGCACTGCCTAGGGGATTGCGGAGACCGCGAGGCGTGGACACAATAGCGCCCTGGGATCTGCAGGTCCTGCTGATTGAACATACAACTTGGCGGTGCATCGGCTGTGCTCTGGCGGCCTAGGATAAAAACAAACTGATTAGTGCACAAGAACTGGAGGATTGCTCACT
Organism: Calotriton arnoldi; assembly: GCA_963921515.1. Taxonomy (NCBI): domain Eukaryota; kingdom Metazoa; phylum Chordata; class Amphibia; order Caudata; family Salamandridae; genus Calotriton; species Calotriton arnoldi. The sequence continues at coordinate 6,229 of CAWUFW010025140.1, forward strand.
GGGCTCTGACACTAACCAACGAGAGGGGCACTAGCGGAGCCAAGAGTGTTGCTGGGGGCGACATTACCCTTGTCAATCTACTGGAGGCCGGGTTCCGTCCTGCGGGGCGCGTCGCCTCGGTGCAGCACATAGCTGAACGCAGCGCTACTATCATGGGGAAGACGGACAGGACTCAGCCCAGACTCACGTTTGAGCAAGCAAAAAAAACGGCGGGCAACGCTGGGGCAGAGCAGTCAACAACTCAGACGCCCGGGGTGGACTCAAACTCCGCCACCGCGGTGGATTTCCAGTCCATGTTCGCGACGATTCAAGCAACGCTGACTAATATAGATGGGAAAATCGACACCCTGACTTATAGAGTAGACCGCATGTCTGAACGCTTGGATAGACACACGGAGCGAATAGACATGGCGGAGAGGCGGATTTCGGACTCAGAAGATGCTCAACGACAAATAGAAACAAAGCAGGAGAAGACCGAAAAGACACTCGCAGCTCTAATGGCAAAGTCAGAGGATTTGGAGGCGCGTTCCCACCGTAATAACCTGCGCTTTATGGGCGTGGCGGAATCGACGAACACGGGCAATATGGAACGCTACATCGAGAATCTGTTGTTGACCCTATTTGGCAAAGACACTTTCTCTGCTGTTTTTATCATCGAGAGGGCACACAGATCGCTCGCTCCGCTGCCTCCACCAGGGGCGAGACCGCGTCCGATTATAGAAAAATTACTGAGTTGTAGAGACCGCGACGCGGCACTCCGAAAAGCCAGAGAAATGGGAGACTTGACACACGAAGGGATGAACATTTCCATCTACCCGGACTTCACAAAACAAGTCCAGGAGGCGCGAAAAAAGTTTGTGGAAGTCAAAAAGACGCTGCGTGATCAGAACATACCGTACGCAATGATTTATCCAGCCCGGCTGCGCGTCACGGATGGGGGGGGAAAGTAAGCTCTATAACGATCCCAAGGAGGTGCTCAAGTTTCTGCGTCAGAGGGGCACCCAAGCACCGCGCAGAAAATCGCTGAGAGGTGAACAAGAAGATCAAAGCCGCACCTCCGATGTTGAATAAAACTAGCCTCGGCTGGACTATGGACGGCACCGAGTTACTGCCCGCTGGATGGCTCCGGCAGCGTTCTGCATGGTTACAGATAAGTGCTCATCATGAACTCATGGTCAAACTCACGGTTGAAAATAGAATTTGTAGAGGCAGCTTATACACACACGGCACAGCGGTACTGATAGCGCTGAGTTATATATCACGGACAGCACGTTGTTTCTTCACGGGGATTAGAAGGTTGTGTGGTTAGAATTACACATGTAAAGTGACCCCCCATGTGATGTTGTCACAGGGGTTCCCGGCGGGCGGTTCCTGCCTCTGTGTGTGCACCACAACACATTATTGTTTCTCTATGGGAATGTTTGGGGGGTGGGACTGGGGGGTGTCTAGAGTTAGTAAGGGATGGCTTTAGCAAATTGGGTCTGCTGAAGTGGGTGGGGGATGGGAGATGGCGTTGTTCAGAGTTGGGATTTGTTTATGTGATTGCACCAATTACTCAGCCGAGAGACACATTGACTGTACTTTTAGATTATTGTGGCAAGACATTGATATTGGCAGGATTACATTGTCGGTATGACCATGGGTGAGAACTACAAAATATGACTTGGAATGTTCGAGGGCTAAATACACCAAAAATAATTAGGCAGGTGTTCGCCTACTTAGATCGTCATTGTATACAGATTGCTCTCCTCCAGGAGACACATCTGACCACGGTTACGGAGACTTAAATTGCCCTTCGTTGGGCCGGGTACAAATTGGCTTCCTCGTATTCCTCGTACGCTAGAGGGGTGATCATTCTAGTGAAGCGAGGCCTTAACTTCACGCCTATCAAAACATACACGGACAAGGAGGGGTGCTGCGCCATGGTACACGGCAAGCTAGGTGTCTCCCTGATCACTATCATAAACGTCTATGGCCCCATAGCAGATGAACCAGAAACTTTTACACGACTGTACAGCACTATGCGAGAGTGGCCGGATGCGGCCACCATGTGGGGGGGATCTCAACACATATTTAGACCCTCAATTGGATAAATCAAATCCACAAGGGCTTCTCACACCCAAAATTGCACAGAGTATTAATGATGCTATGCTTGAATTCGGTCTTGTAGATGTATGGAGGCTGCGGAACGGAACGGCAACAAAGGGTACACATGCTACACCTGCACATAACAGCTGGTCCCGTCTGGACTATTGGCTTCTTAGTGAGGGGGCGAACGAGTGGATCACTGATGTAACGATCCTCCCTCGCACACTGTCGGATCATAATCCGGTGCTGCTCACTTTTAGAATTACGGCTAATGTACACCGTCCATATGTATGGCGATTTCGTGTGCAGGCACTTTTAGATCCTATCTATAACGACACTATACGAAAAGCCATAGAACAATACTTTGCTATAAACTTGGGCACAGTAGACAGCGTATCCACACTGTGGGAGGCTTTTAAGGTGACGGTGAGGGGAGTCTGCATCAGCACCGCGGCTGGCATTCTTAAAGATATCCGGGGACAGCTCACACAGACTTAATCACAACTAACAGAATTAGAACATCACTACACAATAAAGCCTTGTCCCGCGACATTAGCCCGTATACACGACTTGCTCTTGGAATATGACTCTTTGTCGGAATCTGAGATCCGCTACACAACACGCACACAGGTGGCGCGGGCATACGGGGAGGGTGGACGCCCAGGCCCTAGTCTGGCCGCCAAGATTAAGACCCGAGAGGACTACCATCACATAACTAAGATCACAGATCAACAGGGGACGGAGCATTATGCCCCTATGGCGATCGTGGAACAGTTCAGCAGATTTTACTCTGATCTATATAAATCGCAGGGGACTCCAGCGGCCGCATACTTGGATGACTACATGTCTGACATAGCTTGCGCATGGCTGGTGGATGAGCATCGCCAATATCTAAGTCAACCAATAGGGGAGGCGGACAGCAAAGCGGCAATTCGCGCACTACCAAACCAAAAAGCGCTAGGGCCCGATGGGCTCACAGCCGAGTTTTATAAAGAATATATCGACCTACTCACGCCCCACATGCTTGAGATGTATTCCAAGGCGCATGAAACCGGTGCGCTGCCGCCATCGTTACGTCAAGCCCTGATCATCACATTGTTAAAGAAAGATAAGGCGCCGGACACTTGCGAATCTTACCGGCCGCTTTCGCTAATAAATCTGGATGCCAAGATATTGGCCAAAATATTAGCTACTAGGCTACAGCCCCTAATGCCTGGCTTGGTCCTTCCGGACCAGTCAGGCTTCATCGAGGAACAGTTCACGTCTCATAACCTCAGAACTATTTTTGCCATGTTCCATGTTCTAGACCCCAAGTTGCATGCCGCCGCGAACCTGCTGGATGCGGCAAAAGCGTTTGACTCCATAGAATGGAGTTATATGTTTCACATACTGGAACGCATGAGATTTCCGCCGTTGTTCCTCGGGTGGGTACGACTCTTATATGCCTACCCCTCAGCGCTAGTGCGAGTGGGGGACCTGACATCACAACCATTTCGGATCTATAGAGGCACCCGGCAGGGGTGCCCGCTATCACCCTTGCTCTTTGCACTGACACTTGAGCTTCTGGCTTGGAATGTATGACGATACAACGCATGCATTCACATCGCATGCCATTAGTTCGCGGTTTTTACAACGCAAGTCGTTACAACGACTTGCGTTGGAGGGCGCTGGACTTAGGAGTAGTTTAATTTACTATTCCAACTCCAGCCTACATACAGTAGGGAAGGTGTTGGATAGTAAATTAAACTATTCCTTGTCCTATAGCGCCCTCCAGCACAAGTCGTTGTAACGACTTGCGTTTTAAAAACTGCGATCTAATGGCATGCGATGTAATGCATGCGTAGTAAAGGTTGTTTCCCTCTGGCTTGTATCATACGCCAGCAACATAGAGACTCAGCACTTAATTTCTTACATCGCCCGGTCGGCATCTCCCTTTAAGCCGATGACATGGTGTTATTCATAAGAGAGCCGAGTCGGTACCTAGCAAAAGTGCTGAGAGAATACATCCGCTTTGGATTATTCTCGGGCTTGCAAATAAACTGGGATAAGTCGATAGTTATCCCACTAACGCCTGATACGCCCTCCCCGAGTGTGGACTACCCTTTGGTGTGGACCACAGACCCGGTGAAGTACCTGGGGTTTGGATACACTGCGATCCCGACATTGTGGTCAGAGAAAATTATGGCAGGGCGTGTGTCTCCCTGGAAAAACAGATAGACAGATGGAACAGGTTGCCGCTCTCCCTGGTTGACCGAATAGCGGTCATCAAAATGGTTGTACTTCCACGCTTTCTATACTTATTTTGCAAAATTCCAATTAAGCTGACACAACAGTTCTTCCGGGAATTACGATCTTCTCTCATTCGCTTAATATGGGGGGGAAAGCAGGCCAGGGTGAGTTGGACTACGCTAGATTATGACAGAGGAGGGTTCAGCGCCCCAGACCCCTATATATATTATTTATGTGCACAAGCACAGTATGCTTATCACTGGTTCAGGCCATATGCTTACACCCCACATGTTGCGGTGGAAGATGGTGAATCGCACCCAGTTCCGCTGTCCGGTGTAATCACACACACACACAGAGGCACGCCAAGCATAGAAATTAACATGCTGGACACAACTATTGCAGCATGGCAGGATATAGGACAAATGGCTAACAAGCTCCCTATTTATGCTCCGGCACTACCCCTCGCATATCACGCGGCGTTGTCGGTCACCCGCGAAGAGGGTTCACATAGAGCGCTGAAAGAGGTGGGCATAGTAACCATGCAAGATATTTACCCGAGTGGACACTTTTTAAAAGTAGAAGACCTGAGATATATCACTAACCCATCGCTATTGTTTAATTTCACTATAGACAGGCTAAAGCATGCGGTTAAAGATCACTACCGCACATACCCAGCTGAACCCCCAATGCTAAGGGCGTTGCAGACAATACTAGTTGCATCATCCAGACGTAAATTGATAACGAAACTGTACAGAGAAGTGCGAGATGAAAAGATCCTCAAGCAGGATAATAGCCTGGACCGTTGGAACACTAGATTAGACCCTCCACTATTAGCAACGGAATGGGAACATATTTGCAAACTGACCAGTGCCCTCACGCCTAATGGCAATTTGCGCATTATACATTTTAAGTACATTCATCAGACTTACTACACTCCCGTTAAACTTCACAGATGCGGCCTTAGAGAAACAAGTAAATGTAAAAGATGTGGCCAGCCGGACTCTAACTTTGTACATCTGGCTTGGGAGTGCAGCAGGGTGCTGCTTTTCTGGGAGGGCGTGATACACCACATACACGAAATGACGGGGATCGCATTGCAATGTACGACGTTGATTGGTCTGCTGTGCCATGTACCTCACTTGAAAGGGGCAATGGGTAAGTTCGTGCGCATCGCACTTCTGCTGGCCAAACGCCGAGTCGCACTACACTGGGAGAGTGTGATGGCCCCGACCACTAAGAATTGGGTGAGGAACATGGTGTACTGTAACGAAAACCTTGCGTTATATGCAGAAGAATTACCTGCAGTGTCTAGGCCTAGAGATATCTGGGAACCACTACGTCAATATATACAGCAACTAAATGCTAATGACTCGCAGAATGTGTAAAGAAGATATCCCTGCAACCCAAATAGTGTATTGCCACGAATGTAATGGACACTGCTGATGTATAGAACATTGATGCTGAGCTCTTTAATTGTGTAAAAGTCCATCACAAAATGGTTTTATGGTGTGTTATTGTTATACTGCCTTGCAATGCAGAGAAGCTGCATTCATTATCCGAAATGCCAATAAACAGCGTTTAAATATAAAAAAAATAAAAAAGATCTAGATATAGATATTGAAGATTTAGCAAGACAGCTGAAAATAGTTGAAAATACCCCTAGATAAAGTGGCCTCAAATGTAAATCTAAGTTTACTCCAGAAATGCAAAGTGATGTGATTGATACCTTTTTTCAGGTGCTACTGAAGGACTTTGATGCATTTACTCATGAGAAACAACATTTTGATTTCAATAAAGATAAATTTGCAGCATTGGAAAGTTTGAAGATGATACCTCATTGATATTACACAGGCAGACAAGAGGGGTAATGTAGTTGTTCATATTTAAACATGGACTATAGGAAACACAATTATGAAAACATTTGAGTACATCGTGATTGGGAACATATACTTTCTTGATGGCTCAAGAGTCTCCTCCCATGGAGACAAAATTAATCTGGGCAGCTCCAGTGGGGCTTGGGTGCTGGAGGAGTGAGACACCAGGCAATTTTTCTCTTCATCCTCTTTGCTTTTCCAAAAAGAAACAGATAGACACCTAGGAGTAACTAAGGGGCATATTATCAAGCACGGCGTTAAAATTATCGCCGGTTTAGCGGCAGAAAATTGCCGCTAAATCGGCGATAATGGGCTTGATAATATGCCCTGGAGAATTCCAATAGAAGCCCATGTTGACACCAGAACATGGGCTTCTATTGGAATTCTCCAGGGCATATTATCAAGCCCATTATCGCCGATTTAGCGGCAGTTTTCTGCCGCTAAACCGGCGATAATTTTAACGCCGTTTCTTGATAATATGTCCCTAAATTAATAGAAAAGACACAAGCTTTTCTGCTGAAACGCAGGTGGTGATTTTATGTACTTTTGCATTTGGAGTTTTTATATAACGCTGTGTTGCTGCGCAACAGCTTCGATGCAGTTCTTATTAGCTCACATTCTGCTCATAGGCCTACAGTAAAAAATGCAATTTTCATGGAGTAAAAATAGTTCATCAACATCTTTGCTGGGATTTCCTCCTTCACCATGGATTTCATGGAGGCGGGGGAGGGGGGGTGGGGGCTTGAGATGTGGAATGAGGGGCCATTAAAATTTACAGTTCTGCTTGGGACACAGACGTGTTTGATTTTGGGTACACGGTCGAAAGGCGGCACCTTCTTTCGCCATAGATTTCTTTTTTTTAATGAATCCATTTAATACGGAACACGTGCAAAACAACAACTGGGGCTGATAAAATGTATATTGTTTTTGATTAAAATGGAATAATGTGCCAGTGATGAAAACAGGTTTTCTTGTTCAGCCGTAGCTGTTACAGACACGTTTATCTGTCGCCTCCAACATGTAGAGAGAAGCAAGCAACCGCAAACTCCAGAACAAAATGCACACATATGTGTGGTCTCGTTCTGCTTTCAGTACTAAAAAAAATATAGCAGTGCCTGCTGACCAGAATGAAAATCTTCATAAACCCCAATGGGATGTATGTATATATGTATGTATGAATGTATACAGCCCGAACCTAGTCGAAAACATGGAAGTGGATCCCAAGATAGAGATGTCTGCAGAGTAACAGGGACTCCAGAGGCAGCACAATTGTATTGTAGACACCTGTTGATGCTTCAGCGACTCACATGAATCCAGTAGGGACCTGTCATACTGATGCCTGATCCCCAACATGGCTTCTGAACTCTGCCAGCATGAAGGACGTTGAGCAATTGATCATCTTGGCAATGAGCACTGGACCTGCTTTTGGTACCCTGCCCGTGGTAGCCTTTTCTGATGCCACTGAGGCATTCATTGACAGATGGCTCTGGGGCTCATCGTAGCTGATATCAGTGGGGTGTCATGTCCGTCGGTACAATAGAAGCCCATGGCTGATCACAGGGGAGCTCAAGGTGACCCCTGAGACTTCGTAGCTTGAAAGCTAATGGTATGTAGTGATTAGATGGCGCCTAATACACAGAACCATATACTGGCTGATTGGACAATACATGCTCATGGTCGATCAGTGCGGACACCTCATCGCTGAGTTGATTGAGTGGACTGTGATAATTCAGATGATTATGAGATAAAGACGATTCAGGATTTGGCACTTTACGCAAGATGGGACTAGCGTTCGATCGGATCACTGACAGAATATCGAGGAGCAAAATATCGACCTGCCAAAATATCGAGGAAAAAATATAGAATGCCAGAATATCGAATTCCTATCTACAAACAGGTAAGTACAAAAATATCGAATCCAAAATATCGTTGTAAATAATATAGGGGTCCATTACGATGGCGGGCTGACAAAGTCCGCCCGCCATAGCAACGGAGTAAGGGACCGCCCGCCACATGTGCGGCGGTCCCGCGATTCGAATTAGGATGCGCCCGCCACACTTGCGGGCGCATCTCGCATTTCTTACATTGCGGCGGGCGGTGCTTTCAGCAGCACCCACCGCAATGTAAAAAAGGCATGTTGCGCATATGCATGCACAACGTGACAGGCACCGCGCGGTGCCTGCCACCTTGTGCATGCAAATGCAGGGGGGTACCATAGGTACCCCCCATGTGCACCCCTCACCCCCCCAACTTCTTGGGCGCCCGCAACGGGCCCCCTAAACTGGAATCCGCCTGGTTTTCCATGGCGGAGTCTCCGCCATGGAAAGCCCTGCACCGCCGCACATCATAATATGGATGGCGGTGTCTTGTAGACACTGCCACCATATTTGCGCCCTTTTCCGCCCGGTCGCCTGTACGACCGGCGGAACACCGGCGGACGGTCTTTCCGTCGGCCTGCGTCCCCACCGCCATCGTGATTTGGCGGGGGTAAATGGTAGGCGGGCGGTGGAATATGGCGATCCGCCCGCTATTGTAATGACCCCCATAGTTTGTTAAAATATCGAATTTTTTAAATGTCTTAAAAGTAATGTAAAATTAATCAAATAATAAATATAATTAACTAAAACATACTTAAAAATACTTAAATAACATTAAAATTAATAAATAATTAATGTAAGTAAAAAAAAATAAACATGCATTTTTATTTTTTAATACATATATATATTAACTTAATATTAATAAAAAATATTCAATATTTTTAGCGTAGGATAGCGGGAGGTTAAAATTTACTATTCCCACTCCAGTGAGTGCAACAGTAGGGAAAGCGTTGGATAGCGGGAGGGTAAAATTACTATTCCCACTCCAGTGAGTGCAAAAGTAGGGAAAGCATTGGATAGCGGAAGAGTAAAAATTACTATTCCTACTCCAATGAGTGCAACAGTAGGGAAAGCGTTGGATAGCGGGAGTGTAAAAATTACTATTCCCACACCAGTGAGTGCAACAGTAAGGAAAGCGTTGGATAGCGGGAGGGTAAAAATTACTATTCCCACTCCAGTGAGTGCAACAGTAGGGAAAGCGTTGGATAGCGGGAGGGTAAAAATTACTATTCCCACTCCAGTGAGTGCAACAGTAGGGAAAGTGTTGGATAGCGTAGGGGTAAAAATTACTATTCCCACTCCAGTGAGTGCAACAGTAGGGAAAGTGTTGGATAGCGTTGGGGTAAAAATTACTATTCCCTCTCCAGAGAGTGCAACAGTAGGGAAAGTGTTGGATAGCGTAGGAGTAAAAATTACTATTCCCACTCCAGTGAGTGCAACAGTAGGGAAAGTGTTGGATAGCGTAGGGGTAAAAATCACTATTCCCACTCCAGAGAGTGCAACAGTAGGGAAAGTGTTGGATAGCGTAGGGGTATAAATTACTATTCCCACTCCAGTGAGTGCAACAGTAGGGAAAGTAATGATTTAATTTTAAATAAAAATAAATTAATTATCAATACCAATAAAAAATTAATTAAAATTAATTACCAATTACAAAATATTTAATAATTAATTAATTATAAATACTAATAAATATTATTTATTAAAAATTAATTACCTATTAATAATTAATTAACAACCAATTAATTTCCAATGCCAAAAATTAATAAGTAATAAAAAATGTTGCCAATTAATAATTAATTAACAGTAAATTAATTATCAATACACAAAAATAATTTCAATAATTACTTAATTACAATTAAATTACTTAATAACAATTAAATTACTTCCCACCCTATTCCCCTATAAACCCACAACCCGCTACAGAACTAAAACTCAGAATTAAATTAAAAATAATTAATAATTCCTAAAAATTAATATTTAATTTACTATAAATAAATTACTTCCCACCCTATTCCCCTATAAACCCACAACCCGCTACGGAATTAAATTACGCAAAAATTAAATAACATAAAATTCATTACTTTAAAAAAATTCAAACATACATTACAAAAATAATACATACTTTTAACACATAGACTAACACTTAAAACACTATAAAAAAAATCGATATTTTTAACAACTATATTATGACTGTCGATATTACTAACTTCGATATTATGGAAATCGATATTTCTTACCTGAATTTCGATATTCTGCACCACTATATTTTTGCAATTCGATATTCTGTCCATTCTATATAAAAAAACTCGATATTCTGTCCAGTCGATATTTTTTTTTCGATATTATGACTGTTCACCCGTTCGATCTTATAGATGGAAATAATCCATGAAGGTTGATTGGACTAGGGCATGTCTTGGCTATCAGCATGAGGACAGAGCATGTCTGATGTAACTCATATCTAATAACAATGAGGCACATCCAGAATCATGGCAATGCTGCATGCCATCGCTAATGACACTGGGGCACGTATGTTGGCTGAGGGTACTCAGGGTTCGGATGGCTACTCAAACTGGAGAGCAACTTGACCGAGGAGCCTAGGGCAAAATATGACTGGTCACTGTGGCATGCCTTTGTTGACAAGACTAAGGCGTGTCATGTCTGATAATGCTCGGCCACGCCACTGGTACCAACGCATATCACTTCAGAAGGGACAGAGTATGTGTTTGACCTCACAGTGACAGGTTCAAATCCAGTCCACTCAGCCTATCATTCTGCTGAGGACTATAAACAAGTACAATTGAGTGGCAAAGATGGGGGTGAAGTGTGCTTTACAAATGCACGTTATTATATGCTACGATGATAACTGGTAGGTGCAAGTTATAGGAATAAGGCACACCATCGCTTGGATTGCTGTCTCTACTTTTGTTACATTTCTGCAGCCTTTTATTTGTTAATGACTCAAAAGTATCAAAAGAAGATTTCCCCTTAGTTGCAAGATATGCCAGTTTGAAATAGCTACAGGGCATGGATGGTTAAAAACATTTTTGGAAGCACTGACAAACTCGACAGCTTATGGATACTTAAAACCGTTTTTCTGGCCGTTACTACCCTAGAATTTGTCAGAGATTTACTACAGTCACTAGCAGCAGTAAATCCCTTTCCATGGTGGGAAGGGGAAAGCAGGAACAAAGCTGTCACTGAACAAATGCAGTGGCATTTCCCTATGCTCAGTTGTGCCGCAGGTGCAATTACACATGCAGAAATGCTTCCGCATGGTCGTAATTTAGAATGCAGTTTTCGTGGAGTATACCTGGCTGCCTTCAGATGTTGCGAGTTTCCAGGTGTAAACTGGAAACCTTTCTTGATTCTAAAAAGTAAAAAATCTACACCCTCAAGAAGTTATAAAACGAGGGGCGTATTTGGAAAGACATTTCAGAGGAGATTAATTCCCTCAATACCTAAACTCCCTACTGGGGACCGTTCATTTAATTTGGCATTTATAACTACCTTTTTTGGTGGCTATGTGCTCGGGTGAAACATTTGCTGTTGTGTGGTCAGATGGTGGAGAATGTGATCAGAAATGTTAACTCTGATGGAACACCTGCCACAGAGCAGGATATTTTGGGCAAATAAGTAATTCCTTCACTGGAAGACTCAACTTTTGCAGATAATTCTGATGGCTGCTCGAACCCCCATTTGTGCAGAGGTCAGAATTATGAGTTGTGCTGACACATTTTGCCAGGGAAATGCTGGTGAAACCTGTCATGGGAAAGTGACAGGAAAAAGGTGAATATTGTGGAGCCAGTTGCTGGAGCAGCAGGCGTAGCCATTTGCACAACTGTTTGTGTGGTCATCAAATCTTACCGCCTGCTGCAAGATGAGGCCTGGGCGCCCGAAGTAAAGAGTCCGGAGTGTCCTGCAGAAGGAGCGCTGTGGACTGCGATTGCAAACCGGCCCTGGCAATTGAGTCGGACTGGCCACCGGGCGTGGCGGGGTACACTTGGATAACACCTCAGCTGCTTTAGTTACAGGGCGATACAAAAGGGGATGATGGATGGAACGTTTGAGCCAATCAAACACTCACCCCCAGTCAACTGATCTGGGTTTAATCCATCATCATTCTTTAGCTCACTCCACCACCCCAGTTCAGACATGGCCATATGCAAATCAGTCTGACCCTGTGCCTTGGCAGTTCGGGCTGGACTGTTCCCATGAGGCACAGGGTCAGACTGATTTGCATATGGCCATGTCATATGATCCTGAAACCATCTTGTTCCACAATTGGCCCGAAGTGTTTTAATGGGGTCCGACCAAAGGCACTTAATATTTCGTCTTTGTTTGGTCTACCACAAATTCCATCCTATTTTCCGAAAATAACAGCATTTCCTGCAGTTGCAAACAATTCTCCAATACAAAATCTGGGATATCATAGTAACATGACCTCTTCTGTTCTTCCAGTTTCGGAAATAGCGCAGATCAGAATGTGCATGTGGGAGTTACAGAAATAGGTGTGAAAAATTCTCATAATTCTCAAATCCAAAGGATTCCAATGGATTTTACCCTGCCGGATATTGACCTGGATTATCAAATGCATCTAATAAAGACTAAAAGTAATACATTTTGGCAAAGCCAATAGGTCTTGTCTATGCAAGAGCTAGTGGCTTTGCCAATGTGTTTTAGTGATGTTGTACACCAGCGGGGCTGCTGTTCAACATGGCTAAAAGTTAGTGGTATAGTGGAGAGTTGCGTGGAGTGTCGTAAAGTGAAATGTCAAAGAGTAGAGTAGAGTGTTGTAGAGTGGAGTGTTGTAGATTGTCGTGTAGTGAAGCGGCATACTGTGGCATCGCATGGAGTGGCATAGAGTAGAGAATGGACTGGTGTGAAGTGCATTGGCATAGAGTGTTGCAGAGCATACTGGCATAGAGTGGAGTGGCATTGAATTCAGCAGCATACCAAGGAGCGTCATGGAATGCAGTGGCATAGATTAGAGTGGTGCACAGTAGAGTACAGTGGCGCAGAGTGGAGTGACGCAGAGTAGAGTGGCGCAGAGTGGAGTGGCGCAGAATTGAGTGATGCAGAGTAAAGTGGCGCAGAGTAGAGTGACATAGAGTGGTGCAGAGTGTAGTGGCACAGAGTAGAGTGGCGCAGAGTGCTGTGGTGCAGAGTGCAGTGCCATAGAGTGCAGTGGCATAGAGTAGAGTGGTGTAGAGTAGAGTGACAGAGTGGTGCAGAGTTGAGTGATGCAGAGGGCAGTGGTGGAGAGTAGAGTTGAGTGGCATAGAGTGCATTGACGTAGAGTGTTGCAGAGTATACTGGCATAGAGTGCAATGCCATTGAGTGCAGTGTCATTGATTTCAGCTGCATGCAATGCAGCATCATAGAATGGAGTGGTGTTGATTAGAGTGGTGCACAGTAGGGTGCAGAGTGGAGTGGGGCAGTGGGGTAGAGTGCAGTGGCATAGAGTACAGTGGTGTATAGTAGAGTGAATTAGAGTGGTGCAGAGTAGAGTGGTGCAGAGTTGAGTGATGCAGAGGGCAGTGGTGCAAAGTAGAGTCGAGTGCCATAGAGTACAGTGGCATAGAGTGCAGAGTAGATTCGAGTGGCATAGAGTGCAGTGGTGTAGAGCGGTGCAGATTAGAGTAGCGTAGAGTGGGGCAGAGTAGAGTGTTGTGCCGTAGAGTGCAGTGACATAAAGTGCAGTGGCATAGTATGGAGTAGCGTAGAATGGAGTAGTGCAGAGTAGAGTGGCACAGAGTTCAGAAGGGGAGAGTGCAGTGTAGCAGAGTAGAGTGTCAGAGTGCAGGTGTTGAGTGTACTAGAGTGGCATAGAAAGCAGTGGCACAGATTACAGTGATGCAGAGTAGAGTGCAGTGGCATAGAGTGCAGTTGTGTAGAGGTCATTAGCGTAGAGTGCAGTGATTAACAGTAGAGTGGCGTAGAGTGCAGTGGCGTAGAGTGGTGTAGAGTAGAGTGACATAGAGTGGTGCAGAGTGTGTAAACACTGTCTGCCATGATTTTATCACTAAAACAAAAGGATGTTGGTTTGGATCAGTCTCATTTCCTTTGCACAAATCCCCATCTCTGGCAGGGTTATCTCATATGCCGATTGTGAAAAGTGACAGGAGAATGGTGAAAAAAATGGCGGTTTAGGTGGTAAATCCCTTACAGGGGACAGAAATTAGGGAGAAAAAGCGGAAAAAAGATAATATCTACTCACTTTGTAATCTTTTTTCATTGCCTGAAAAAACATCAGGGTTTAAAAGTCCCCATCCCAGTTAATGATCCAATCACCATATATCAAATATTGGGAAAAAGAAATGCCTAAATCTATGATCCTCTAGCAATCAACAACCTCAGATGAGATGACAAGAATATCAGAAGTAAATGCTTCTGGAAAAAAGTAGAAAAGGAACAAAAATCAATCAGAAATTTTTAAAAATAAGGAGACAGATTACATTTCTTAATCACAATATTGATACAAAATGGCAAGTGGGTAATGTGGAGATTCCCATCAAAAGTACAGCATTACAAGCGTTAATACTCAACATCTGAGTGCAGCTCAGGTATAAACGAGGGATCTGATAGAAACTCATACTCCCCAAGTTAATGGAGTTTCCACTTTCAACCCTTTCGCTGCAGATTTTCAGATGAATAGTTTGCTTAATGTTTGTAGACTCCCAAGTGTACAGGTCGGTTCATCCTTGCTATCTAAACCTCTTGTAAAGAAGGCTCCTCACCCCTTAGAATCAGACCATTTTTTCCATCCTACTACCATAATTCAATTTATTTTTGCTTATTTTCGGGGGAATTCGTCCCTTTAAATAGAGAAAAGATCTTGAGTTTACTTTACTTATTTCCTACTCTAAAATCTCTTTCCTTGACTGAAATCAGAAGAGTGTCATTTCTTGACAAAAATAATTTAACTTGGGGGGCGTGGCTTGGACGCATGGTGGAATAGTCACATTTGCCGGAGCTCCCGCTGGTGAATCATTATCCGGCACATATCCGATATATTCTGAGGGGAAAGAACACTCCCCAGGGGGGGAAAAGATCGACGCTGCCCCACGACATCCACGGACAGCAAAGAATCGGCCTCAAAGTCCGTAAAAGCCGCTGAAAAAGCTGAGACGTCAGGAGCTGCGGGTGCCATCTTGCTGAGGCTCCGCGCAGAAAGGAACGACCCGGAGGCCAGGACCGCTTGGTGGGCGGTGCGGGGTCAAATACCGACAGTCGGAGGGACGCTAGCGGCGATCGGGGTGCGGCCACCCCGAATTGAGACAGGAAGCCCCAAGTTCCCCCCAGGTTGGGCCAAGGGGCCCTGAAGATCTGCCCGGGCAAACGGAGGGCCGCCATTAAAGGGAGACGGAGCGGAGGACACGGCACATCCTGGTAGGAGCCCGCCACGAAGCAAAGTAAGCCGGAGGGCAGACGGGAGGAGAGAGATACCAGCGGGTAGAGCTGGTGCTGCCCCCCCCCCTTCCCCCTGCCCAGGGCCTCGATTCGGGCCTGAGGGAGACACACCGGAGGTGTGGGGGGAGAACAGAGGACCCCTGTCCACAAGAATTGGGGCATAGAATGGAGCGCGGCTGGGGCCCGGAACGAGTTGATGAAGAGCAATAGGCCCAGTGGAGTCGGCGGGCGGTGCGCCTAAGCACAAGGGAGTCAATAGACCTTACGGGGACACTAAGAGGAATGACCCCAGTGAAAGGGACATACCTCAAAGGCGGGCGTCGGAGCGCACCGAGCGCTGGGAGAGTCCATTAGCCCTGCACGATCAAGAGAGGGGCACCGCAAGTCGTTCAATACCAGAGGCAGGCCCACCGGGCAGGGACACCCCGTGAAGGTAGTACAGGCCTGGAAATAGTAGGCAGGCAGACAAGTGGACACCAGGGAGACAAGGCTGGGTCACAGCGTGGCCTAAAGAGAGGAAGTGGAATACACCTGAAGAGTGAGTGTGCAGGAGCCCCACAGGGGAGAAGCCATCTGAGGGTGTGAGCCTAGGATACTGGTTGGGCCCTGGGGTCCTGTGCTTACCTGGGAAGATGGTGAAGGAAAAGGCCAACAAGGTTTAATCTAACAACATTTCTAATTATGCACAGCCGTGCCACGCAGACCCGGCCGGGGCGGCAGAGAATCTGGAAGACCAGGGGGATGGACCGAGACGGCTACCAGACACGTCCCCATCATTGTCGGAAATCATGGAGGCGATCCAGGCGTCTAAGGCAGAGGTGGTACATAGCATTGACGCGGTTGCGATAGAGGTGAATCTACTGCGATGCGATCTCCACAAAGTGTCAGATAGGGTAACAGCCACAGAACACAACGTGGAAACTATGCAACAGGAGGTCCGAGAACTCAGAGACTCCATGGTGCGACTACAGCAAAGGGTGGTGCAACTGGACGAGCGGGCGGAAGATGCAGAAGGCAGAAGGCAGATCGAGAAGAAATAATCTGCGCTTCATTGGCTTCCCTGAAAAGGCGGAAGGGCCGGCTGCAGACCTATTGGAGAATTGGATTATCAAAGAAGTGGCCCCAAAAGGAATATCTAAATTTTTCAGTATCGAGAGAGCGCACAGAGCGCTGGGCCCACCGCCCCGCCCAGGAGCGCCCCCAAGAGCGATTATAGCCCGGTTCTTTAATTTCAGAGACCGGGACGTTATCCTCCAGGCCACCAGAGCGAAAGGCCAACTAAGGTATCAAGGACACTCCATTGCGATCTTTCCAGACTATACCCAACGGGTCCAGGAACAAAGGCGGACATTTCTGGCGGTAAAACGCCGGCTGCGTGAATCCGGGCTGAAATAAACTGCGGGTGGAGCACAAGGGAAGGACGTGCTTCTTTCAGACGCCGGAGGCGGCGACGTCCTGGCTTGATGAGACGGGCATTTCGGATATGAGCCTGGGGCTCCGAGGAGGTGCGAACAGATCCTGGTGAGGGACTGGCCACTCGAGAGATGGAAACCGGTCAGCCCGACAGTCCCAAGCGGAGCGTGATAACAATTCGGAACTAATCCGAGTACACCCAGACGGGACGTTCCAGCTGGAGGCGGCCCGAGATTCAGACAGAGGAACGCAGGATGTAGTCCTGGACACCCTCCTGTCGATGGAGGACGCGAGCTGAAGAGGGACATTGTGACTAATAAGCAAAAGCACGAGAGAGAAACAACAAAAAAAAAGAAGATAAAGAAGAAACAAGAAAAAGGACTTGCAGTAGCAGATAAGTGAATGAACAGTGGGAAGTGTAAATTATGTGATACAAAAGGAAGGGGGGGAATATTAGAGGGATGGTAACCGGCGGGAGGTTCTGTGCATGCCCCCTTAGGGACCGGATCGTGGTCTGGGAGCTCGAGGCTAGCCTCGCACCCGACTGACTGTTGGATCGCTTCTAGGAGCATTAGGGAGCCATTCTGGTTCTTAAAGTTAACAAGTTCACGGCGGCTTGAGGTGGTGATACGGAACCGCTAGAGCTATAGCCATTGTTCAGTTGTAAGTTGTTTGAAGGGGGGTTTGGGGCGACTCCGTCGAGCCCCGACTTGCCGCACCGAGGAAGTAGGGTGGGAAGCCGGGTTGCCCAGGGGGTGGGGGGAAAGGGAGAGTTATTTAATTTCAGGGGTTGGGGAAAGTCGGTGGTCCTTGAGGCTGCAGAGATTTCTGATCAGGTATGAGAGAAAGTCTGTCCGAGTCTACGCACAGATGGGAAGAGGGGAAGCGAGGTTAACGGGAGGCAAAGGGGGTAAAGTAGCAAGGAGGAAATGGCATCTTCCACTTTGAAGGTTCTCACATGGAATGTTCGGGGGCTGGTCGCATTTGAGATACGTAGAAGGGTGTACGCCTATCTGAAAAGATATAGAGTGTCAATAGCGTGTTTACAGGAGACTCATGTGTGGGGGAATGCACTACTGTGTATGAAACGTAGGAGGAGAGGTCAACTATATGCCACATCGTATTCAGGTTTTGCCAGCGGCGTTTTGATATGGGTGGCACCCGGAGTACCATTTAAGTGTTTGAATCAGGTAGTGGACCCGGAAGGTCGTTATGTAATTCTGCAAGGCACATTAGAAGGGAGGGATTTATGCATCATTAATGTGTATGCCCCGAATATAGATTGCCCAACTTTCTTTCCATCTGTCGGGGTGGCTGCCGCACCGTATATAGGTGAGGCGACCATTATGGTTGGGGATGTAAATTGTGTCATTGATGGTAACCTTGACCGGGAGACGCCACGGCTCCATACAAAACCACACATGACTGGTACACTGACGGACATGCTGAGGGCCATGCAGCTCACGGATATATGGAGAGAACGCAACCCCACACAAAAAACATTCTCATGCCATACACCAGCCACGAACACACACAGCCGTCTGGATTACTGCTTCGTCTCACCATCACTAGCCCAAGAAGTAAAGGGGGTAGCATATCAAGCACGATATCTCTCGGACCACTCTCCGCTTTTACTATGCCTTGAGGGCCGTAGACCACGACAGGCTATTCCTACGTGGCGCCTTAGGGCAGAAGCTTTGCTGGACCCCCCATTCGAGAGGGCTGTGGAGACGGCGTTAGACAAATATTTCACAGAAAACTGGGGGTCGGCCTCGAACAGAGCATATGAATGGGATTCCATGAAGGTGGTCCTCCGGGGGGTCTGTATGCACACAACATACGGGGTAAGGCAGCAACTAATAAGAGATATAGAGGAGCAGGAACGTAGACTGGCAAGTTTGAGAAGAGGCTGCACGAGACCCCGCAGAGAAGGGGGGAGTGGTGTGAGACCAGGGTTGCATTGTTGGAGGCATGGAAGCGGCTGGAAAAGCACGACTATACGGTGTACCGGCAGCAACTTCACCGGGAGGGAGAAAAATCAGGAGCCATGTTAGCGAGACTATTAAAAAGGGAAATGTCTCCGGAACCGATATTGTCGCTTATGGATGGAGCTGGGAAGCTAGTGTATACACAAATGGGGATGACAGATCTATTTGCAGAACACCTGGCTAAAATATATGGGGGGGGGGCGAGCCTGCGACTGCCGCAATAGAGGAATTTTTGGCGCTGGTGGACTTACCCCAACTGGCAGAAGGGATGGAAAAATCGCTAGGGGGGCCGATCACGAGAGAAGAAATTCTGGGTGCTATTAAACGGCTTAAATCAGGGAAATCGCCGGGAAATTATGGTTTCCCGTGGAATTCTATCAAAAATTCGCACCACTTTTAGTTGACCGATTAGTGGAGGTATACAACGAGGCCTTGCAAGAGAAGAGGCTGCCGGACTCTATGCGTGAAGCTTTAGTGATCATGATCCCGAAACAAGACAGAGACCCACAACTAGCCAATTCATACAGACCAATCTCACTTCTTAATATAGATGTGAAGTTGTTAAGTGGCGTTTTGGCGAGCAGACTCCTTCCCCACATGTCGCACTTGATCCATCCAGATCAGGCGGGATTTATCCCAAGGCGAAACACGATGCTTAACCTGAGACGTTTAGCCCATGTATGGCATGACCCCACTTTGATACAGGGGGAGCATGCCCTAGTTCTTCTGGATATCGAACAAGCGTTCGATTCAGTGGCATGGGTCTTTATATGGGCAGTATTGGAAAAAATGGGAATGGGCCCGGGGTTCAGGAACTGGGTACAGCTGCTTTATACTAGGCCCAGCCCGAGGGTAAAGACCGGAGGGAGAATTTCTAAGGCGTTCCACCTGGAGAGGGGCACGAGGCAGGGTTGTCCCCTCTCCCCTTTAATATTCGCGATGGTCATGGAGCCGCTGGCAGGGACGCTCAGGAATCGGTTAGCTGAATGGGGCATTAAGGTAGGGAATAGTAGCCATGTGGTCTCCATGTATGCCAACGATACCCTGGTGTATTGCAGACAACCGACTGACTCAATCCCGGTCTTGTTTACGGTATTGGAGGAGTTCGGGAGGGTATCCCACCTCCGGGTGAATACACAAAAATCGAAACTGCTGCCAATGGGGAGTTTGCCGTGCCGGCCGGCAGATACGTTACCGGTGGTGGGCCTGCCCTGGTCGACTGTCCCCCCTAGATATCCAGGGATCAGATTGGCACAACCGGCGGAGCGATTTCTGGGACTCAACATGAGTAGAGTGGTAGAAGGGATTCGGGGCTCGGTGAGCTTCTGGAGGGATTTGCCCCTGTCGTTGATGGGAAAGGTAGCAATCACGAAAATGATCATAGTACCGAGATGTTTATATGTACTCCAAAACTCGTTGTATGCAATCCCGCCTAGTATTTTTAAAGAATTAGATATCCTGCTAACAGACCTGTTGTGGGGTTCCAAACGCAAGTGTGTTAGCTTGTCAACGCTGAAGCAACCATGGCAGATGGGAGGGGTGGAACTCCCCTGTATGGAATTTTACTATATGGCCACACACCTACAGCATTCAATCCACTGGTTGGATGACCAGGAGAACTGGGAAAAGAGCTTGTTGGAGGGGTCATACGAGGGAGGCTCTCTTCCAGAACTGTTAATGAAGGGTAGAGGAGTTCCTGGAACCGCGCCATACCTTATTCG
Source organism: Calotriton arnoldi (assembly GCA_963921515.1). NCBI lineage: Eukaryota > Metazoa > Chordata > Amphibia > Caudata > Salamandridae > Calotriton > Calotriton arnoldi. Next base: position 26,832 of record CAWUFW010025140.1, read on the forward strand.
TCAGGTAGCGGAGGTCTGGGAAAATATGGTTCGAAAAGTTGTGAGACATGCACCGTTCGCACCAGAATCCCCCCTATGGGCAATCCCAGGGTTTGCTGAAATAGCGGAATCAATGTCGATTCACAAATGGAAAGGGGGAGGCTGTTTGTCTATGGGGGATTTATATCATAATGGGCGGTTTATCACACGGGAAACCGCAGAGGCTGTCTTTGCGTTAGGAGCGGACAGTATTTACAATATGCAAAGATCTCGCAGGTGGCCAGGGAGATATGGCCAACATTCCCAGAGGAACCACCGGTAACCAGAACCCTACAGGTGATGTTGTCTATGGCGCAAGGAAGACATATGATAACCCACCTCTACAAAGCGATCCGCGAGGACTTACCACGGAAACCACTCCCAATCCAGGCGAGATGGGAAGAAACGACAGGTGAACACGTGACAGAGAAAGAGTGGGGTAGGATCCATGAAGGGGTAAAACAAGGGAGCTCCAATGCCCGTTTTAAATTAATACAATATAATTATATCCACCAGGTCTATCTTACTCCAAAAACTCTCTGTAAGATTTACCCAGAGCGCTCCAATGCATGTCCCAGATGCCAAGCCTCGAGGGCTGACTTCCTACATGTGGTATGGACATGCCCGCTAGTGGAGGCGTTTTGGGTGGAAGTTCTACAAAAAATAAGAATAGCCACAGGGTGGGAGGTCCCCAGAGAAGCGCGGACAGTAATATTGGGTCTTTTACCAACGCCGAAAAACAGAAAATTGAGCAGGAAATTTGTGATTCTGGGCCTAATACTTGCAAAGAGACGCATTGCCATCGAATAGCAAAAACCGTTGCACCCGATGACAGACCGGTGGCTGAAAGACATGAATGAATGGGCAATAGCCAAGAGAGTCCGAATGACGCACGTTAGGAGAGACGAAAAACTAGAGGACGACCTCCAGGCATAGTCGATGATGATAACCGAATTACAACCCCCTAGAGTAGAGACCTCACAGACGGGGACAGACAGCCCACAGACTCTGGGGAACACACGACCGGAGGTTAATGGAACAAGAGACTCAGTACACAGAGACCGCATATGGAGGACAGGGAATTCAGTAGACGAACAAGATGCCGACTAGGGGAGGGGGGGGAGTTGTTGTTGTTGTTTATTGTTGACAGTATGAATCAACGCTTTGGAAGTCTATTGATAAAGATAGGGTTTAACAATTGGTATTGTACAAACAGTAAGATGTAAACTGCAAATTCTAAGATTTATACTTGTCAAATTGTTGCATATACTTATGTTCTCTTTATTGAAAATGCCAATAAAGTATATTAAAAAAAAAAAAAGAATAATTTAACTTAAACGTGAGCCGAGTTTTGGTCCAATCTAGCTCCAGGTGTTATCCTGCATAATGCAGGTTTCTTTAGAAAGAATGGATACAATATATTCCCAGTAATAGAGTCAGCGAAAGGCACTTGGATGAAATATGAGGCTTCCAAATCATTAGATCTAGAAGTCTCTGTTTTACAGTCTAGCCACCCCTTTGACCGATCACATGATCTACAACATCTGGCTTAGACAGTAACAGTAGAAGTTAATACAGCAGGTAGATTTGTAAACACAAAAGAGCAATCTCATAGATTAGATTTAGAGCAGCTAAATAAAACCTCACTTCAGGCCTATCTCTCAGGAGTACTAAATAGAAATAAATTTAACAGTCAGACATAGCGATCCTGTTTAGCAAAATATCCCTTCTAACATGGAACATGGCTGTGCTCGATAATGGAAAATTAAATTTGTTAAGGTCACAAAACCCAACCATTATTTACCTCCAGGAAACTTGGCTAGAAGATTACTTTTAAGTAGATTCTTACCATGTCCTTAATAGTCTTGCTACTCACTCTAATCGTGGGCATGCTTAAGGGGGTACTGACATTTTGCTGTTTACTAATTGTGATAGCAACATTTATCAAATCACATACTGTCATACATGTCCTTATATTTAGGGTTTGATTACCCGTCAAATGATGAGGATCAATGGCACTTCCTCCTTTTATTTAATTCATGTATACCCTGGGACACAAAATGACTATATTCTTACTGAAATTTTGCATTTATAACTAGGTCAAGTGATAGAGAGAAATCCTCTTGGGTGTTTAATGCAGGTGACCTTTTGCCAAAATTTCAAACGCATTAATACAAATGTTTTGGAATATGGACCTTGAGGAGAGATTGACTATCCAAGAGGCCCCGTTTCCAAGAAACAGTGGAGCTGATAAGCATGGAACACTCCCCTAGATGAATAGAAGGCCGTAGGTGTAGTATTTATAAATGGAAAGGTAGACCCCGATATTTCAGTTAAGGCGACAAGACAAGGCCACCTTGGTTCTTCATTCATTGGCTATGCAATTGTATCCTATATGGTATTGCGTTTGCTATAGGAACTGCATATTTTTAATAAACTGTATAGTGACCATGCTTTCCTTTGAATTTAGTTGGAAATACCTCTGGAAAAATCTTCGGGCTGATCATTGAAAACTGGTTCCAGTCTTGTTGATATACAACAAAAAATGGTAGACTATACTAGAACCTTTGTAACATCAACCTTTTTAATGATCTGGTCACATCATTCCAAATGGTTCCGCAAGATCTCACCCCTGAAGATCCTATTAGCAAGTACTAATTACTCATGAGCAATCTAGTTAGTCACATAACAGCCAAAGACAAAGGTAGCTTTCCCACAGAGAAGCCAGTAAAGAATAAAAAAGGAAACTCAATTAGCTGTTGAAATAAATAACTGTATTCAAAACCACTTTTTATCTTTATCTCTTGCTTGTGTGAAATCAATAAGGTTACTTAGGAAAAAACAAAAGAAATCTAGCAGCAAAAAGGAAAGACAGCAGGTATTGAGTGGTATTCCCTTCAAGTCGTTCTTGATAAACATCCAATGTCCTTCTGAGGCACTGTTGCTTTCAGATGCGGTTCTAAAAGCAAAGCAACTGCAAATGTGATACCTGTCAAGACGTGGGCTGATACATCGTAAACCTTTATGAGGCAAATAAGGATGTATGTACATTTCAGCATAATACTCCTTTGATTGATCATATTTCTCCACCAAGTTGTGTGTAGATTACTGACTACATCAAAAGAGCCAGAGATTTCGCTTCCATGGGGCCAGACGAAATTGTGATTTTGGTGAAAGGGAACCCATAAATGTGGGTTGAACTTTACGACCTATTGTTTCTATTTGCCCATTGTTTCTCTACTGTCGTCACCGTGAAATCTTGGTAAAGTAGTGTTACAAAAAAGGATGAAAAAAAAATCCGTAGTAATTATCGTCAAGTTGCCTCATTACGCGCTGTAGGTAAGATCTTTGCTAGGAGTGTTCTGGGGCATTTGGAGTCTTCGACCTGTGAGGCTAATGTTATTCCACTAGAACAATCTGGCTTTATATCTAGCCACTCAGTCACAGACAATATCACAGTATTACAGACAACTATGTTGTAAAAACCAAACTGTATGCTTAGGATTTATTGACTTGTTTGCTGTGTTTGACCGGGTGGAAAGACCGACTCTATGGCAAAAAAGTGTCATAATTGGGCATTCAGGACAACTTACTGCAGTTAATTATCTCCTTACAATCTTCAACTTGGTGTAAAGTTTTGTTAAGGGTCAGTAAAGGTCTTTCTTTCCTATAGATACACATAACAGACTAAAACAGGATTGTGTACTAGCACCATTGTTAATTCCATTGTATCTCTTTGATTTTCCAGATTAATTTTTGTTTGTAAATATTTTTTCTCCAAAATTAGGTTCTAGGTATATGCACGCTCTTATGTATGCAGATGACGTAATCTTTTTTGACCTGATACCACTAGGTCTTCAAAGAAATTTGAGGGTGATATATGGAATTATGCAGAAATGCATTTTCTAAAGATAAATATAGCAAAAACAAAAAATCGAGTTTTTGGAAGTTAAAAGGGGCAGGTGCTTTATTCAATCAATCAATCACAGAATTTGTAGAGCGCACTACTTACCCGCGAGGGTCTCAAGGCGCTGGGGGAGGGTAGGGGGGGATGCTGCTACTGGTCGAACAGCCAGGTCTTGAGTAGCCTCCTGAAGGTCAGCAGGTCTTGGGTCTTTCGTAGGCTTAGTGGAAGGGTGTTCCAGGTCTTGGCGGCGAGGTGTGAGAAGGATCTGCCGCCGGTGGTTGTTCTTCGAATGCGGGGGACGGTGGCGAGGGAGAGGTCGGCGGAGCGGAGCTGGCGGTTGGGGACGTAGAAGAAGAGTCGTCTGTTGAGGTAGGCTGGGCCAGTTTTGTGGAGTGCCTTGTGTGCGTGGGTGAGGAGTTTGAAGGTGATCCTCCTGTCGACGGGGAGCCAGTGCAGGTTCCTCAAGTGGGGGGTGATGTGGCTGTGGCGTGGTACGTCGAGGATCAGTCGTGCGGAGGCGTTTTGTATGCGTTGCAGTCGCTTGATGAGCTTGGCCGGGGCTCCCGCGTAGAGGGCGTTCCTGTTCCTGGTACCTGGGGCAAAAAAAACTGGAAAAGGTGAGAAATGATGTCGAACTAAGTAGAACCATCTCCAGTAATTTAGGCGACAAAATGCATTTTTCTAACTTAGAGTATAATTCCTTGATGCTTGTTGGCTCTCTCCAGTCTTTTTATAATTCTATGGGGAGAAGACACTTGAATTATTTATTACAAATTCATAGAAATAAATTCCACCACACTTTAAGTTTCACCCTTAAACTATACCAGTACAAATTCTGGAGCTTGGAGTGACTAGCTCATATGCTCAAGCTCTAGTTAATATAATTTGCTGGGGTTATAAACTGCAACACACGCTGGTTTCATCTTTAAAGGTACTCCTCAGGGAAGATTTAGTCAGGGTATTAACTAACTTTATGCCTTTTAACAGAAATTGATAGGATGCTTTAGAGTACTTTAACTGTAATATGGACCTCCATAGAACATAGTCACCTTAGAGCACTGTCCCCAGGGCACCTTCGATTGTTTCTTACAACTCAGACTCCTCAGCTAACTTTTTCTCAGTCTGTGGAGCATTGAACTACGTTGAAAATTAATTAAAGAATGTGCGCTGATGTTTCCTTTGGCCAGGAGCAACCTTATTTTTTCTTTCGAATCTCGCATAATGTCAGTTGTTTAATTCTGATCCTCCGCACAGAGAATCTTCCTTTAAAAACCCTGACTGCGAGATGGAGGTGTAACCCGTCAGACTCCCCTTCTTGTAATCTTTAACAAGTAGGAAATTGATACATCTGTGCCCAGCATTAAAGGAGTCAAGATTTCGATTTTGAAATCCACTATTCATTCATTTTAATATCGATATACATTATGAATTGATTTGTGTTCATTCTTTATTCATTTAGCTTATTATAGAGTGTGAGATTACCTGAAGGTGTCGTGGTGCTGAAGATGAAAGCATCTCTGCACTAGGAATTATTTAAATGAGTAGATTTTAGGATGCAGAATCTTAAAAGATTGGATTTAGAAAGTAACATAAAAAGGGAGATTGTTTCATGTCTGTGCCGAAACCACTAGGAAGGGTCCAAGCCTGGCCCTACAAAATTTGGGCACAATGATAAGATTCAATGCAGCAGAACATATCAGTCTAGGAGGGATGCATCTCTTGAACATAGAGGAAATGTAATTAGTACGATTAGTGGGTAGAAGGCCTTGTAACAGAAGCAGTGGCCTTAAAGCTACTTCTTGATTAAATTGGGAGCAAATGACGTATCTTAAATATGTGTGGAAATATTGCAAACAAGCAAATATCCAGTACCAATCTGGCTTCAGCATTCAGAATTTGCTGCAGTCTGCGTATCAGGTAGGCTGGAAGACCAACAAACAGGGCATTGCAAAAATCCAGCCTACTAATGATCAGAGATTGTACCCTTAGCTGCCTTGATGTCTGAGGAATGAAAAGTAGAATCTTTTTAACACTTTCATAATCAGGAAGTAGGTGGTCATGATTTTTCAAAAACTGGGTTTAAAGACGTTCTGGAATAAAATATGTCTCCAACATTGTGGGCATTATCTGTCGGGATGGGATTAGTACCCAGCAACCGAGGCCACCACGAAGGAGACCAACAAGGAGTGTTGCCAAACACAAGACTTCAGTTTTGTCAGAATTCGAACAAACAATTTTCTTTTAAGGTATTTAAATTTTTTCAGAGTTTTTTTCCAATGTTTTGGAAAGATAATATTGCTAATACTGGATTTTTTTCTGTGGTAAATACATTTTAATATCCTTTACCTGCTTGTAATATTATGTATTGACGAGATAGATTGTTGACCTCTGTCAAGGTCAAATTAATTTGCAAATAAACTTGGAATTTGAGTTGTGCGGCCTTTATGGCAGCCGGTAATTACTGGGTGCAAGTCAGTCTGCCACCCTATTAAATCTCGGCAGGTCATATCTGCCAGTACTTAAAAGTGTAAAAATGGCCAGTAATGACTGGGACAAGAGAGTGGATGTTGGCCTTGGAAGCTCCAAATACACATATTAGTCCCCAATAAAGGAGAAAAAAATCAGAACCGGTGATAGTTATCACGTCTACTAATGTATGAGGTGCAATAAATACTGACATCTTCTGCAATGCCACATGTAGTCAAGCCCAATTTGTGTAGAAAGTTATTTTTTAATATTTACTGTAATGTTGTTTTCAGTAATTTTTGGATACACTCTGAGCTGTATGCTCTGCTTTATTTCTATTGTGCAGGAAAACACACTTTGAAAATTCAGCTGTGCGCAGCTTGATAACTATGCACTGCACATTGCCACGACTGGCACGTTGGCTTCATGTAATGGTCCTTTTCAACTGAATAACCAAAATAACTCCCCCACGAGGGCCACTACATCCCATCTAAGCTTTTTATTCACCTTGTAAGCCACCCCCCATCAGAATCAGATGAAGACAGGGTTTGATTTCGAATCCACACTAAGAATCAACCTTCTCAGAAGAGGGGTCAAGTAGTAGCATTCTCCCCTACCATTCCACCACAGCATCTTATCCAATAGCCAGGGTATAGATTCATAGAAAATGTGCTTCCCCAATGCAGGAATATTCTCCCATAGACAAAAAACAGTCACAGAGGCAACATAGCCCTGGTTGCTTACCTGCACCGAGGAGGGAAGAACATCAGCACCAGGATCAGCAGCAAGCTGGAAACAATTCATTGCAGATGCACACAGACAGCATGCAAACTCCAGCCTGATCAAGCAAGCGTACAGGCTCGGAAAAGACGTTCACCGTCTGTCTTCTCGGAACTTCTCAGCGGAAGGTCTACTGTGTTCACTACAACACAGGGGAGAGAAAAAGGGGATACACTCCCACAAAGTAGTAGCAAACAGTCAACGAGCCAGACGTTAGTCCAATGGATAAGCACCCAAGGTTATGCAGCAACAAGCGAGGCATAAACCCCCTTAGGCATGGCACGTACAGAAATTTCAAATGGAAGGCTCTCACAGAGGGCGGGACTGGTTGCCTAGAGCCCAACAAAGAGAGAACACCATTCACGGCGTCAGACGGCCAAGTGGGCTCATATGCATCCTGGAGCTCTTTATTTCAATCAGAGACAGGAAAAACAAGGATTCTGGGAATGTCTGCCCTTTTATGCACACAGTAAGGATGGGCAGGCATTTTCAGTAAAGTCCTGTCTTGGGGAAGTGGAATTATCCTATGAGTAATGGCTGGGAGGAGGAATGGAGATGGATAGGTAGAGTCCTCTGTACCTCAATCTACAGCAGCTGGCATCTCTCTTCCTCCTTGGGAGCTCTTCTCCTTTAATGTGTAGGATGTACATTGTTTTACAGGTCGCACCAGTAGATCCTGAGAACAATAATGACTGTCCTATAGAGAACTCTGTTGCCGAACATTTGTGTCTACAGGAAAGATGAGACAGGTTATCAACTACTGGTGCAGCTCATTAGCATAGTTTATTGACCAAGCAATTTCTCATTAACTGTTAGTTATTGATCCTCACCTGACATAGGGGCCTGAGCTGCAGGGAAGGGTGCTTTAGGTGATATGTGACAATAATTTGGGTTAATGTTGGAAGCCAAGGTAAGTAATGCTTTAGGCACATTAATATGCCTGGTCTGTTACTAGCCCCTTCCCCTGTCCCGATAATAAGTCAGTTGTATTTTGAGTGATCTGCAACTGAGGAGTTTGCCAGTAAGACAAGAACTGCATTCCAGTAAGACAAGAACTGCATTCCAAGGAATCCTTTTTGCTTCCAGGTTCTCAACATTCCAGTGACTGTGTCTGAGCAGGTGAGGTGCTGTGTTCAAGGACTAGTGCTATGCTCAGGCTACCTCAGATCATTTACCTACCTTCTAAAAATGCTTGTATTTACACGTCTTTGGAGCACCACATTATAAGCAATCACTTCTGTTTTTTAATATGTTTCAACTCATTCATTTAATTTCATGTTGCAAGTCTCGCTACTAGTGTGCTTTGCATGTTTTATGGGCTGCTGCACTCTTTGCTTTTTCTGAGACTTAAGAAGGTCAGCAAATGTGGTTTGCCAAATCAGAGCAAATGTGGAGGGACATGCAATAACATTACTTTTTGTCTTTTTCAAAAAAATATTTAATTACTGTATTTCTTCATTCGTTCTCCGACCGACTCAGCTCATAGCAATAATAATAGTAATATTAAGAATAAGAACAAGAATGATAATATATTCATAATAATGATAATAATAATGTGTTTCCTGTTTCCTTTCTGTTGAACAGATCTTTGCAATGATTATTCCTGCTGCTTTCTTCAGAGAATTAAAACGGACATTTATTAATATTTAAAAGGTTGAACCTGACAACTGTACCTGCATTGAAAGGAGTGAAATAAAGTTCTGCAACAACCAGACTAGGTTACAAACGTATTGAAAAACACAGCTTCTTCTGCACGGACAGTATTGTGCCCTAATGGAAGATTTTAGCTTTGCAATACTGGCATTTTAAAAAAGCAGGTAGAACAATACATGCAATGTTTATATGGTTTAACTGGAATCTTAATTCATGTATTATGGTAAAAATGAAATTATTGAATAATACAGTGTTGAAACAAATTAAACTGCCTAGAACATTGGATTCTCTGCTGAACATTTCGATGCACTCCACAAAAGCACATAAATAAATTCATCTTTATTTGTGTTTTCATGAATACCTAGCACAATTCCTAATATTTGTGTTTTGACTCACGGAGTTGTTAACAATATTCTCTAATGTACTTCTGTAAGAAACTCTTCAAAAATGTCTTTGCAAGTATATTTGCCTGTCACAACAATCAGCTAGAATGTATCAAAGTTTTGATTGGTATTTATGTAAAATGCATTGCAATTTGGGAAGCTATACAACCTATTCACTATCAAATATCAAAATATCCAAACCATAATTTGGAAATCCCAAATTTAGAAAATACTTCAAATGCTACTTAACCCAGATTAAACGGTTGTATGTTGGCGCAACGATAAGCTAAACAACGAAAGCCTTTACAACGCCTACCTTTACAGCAAAAGATTTTACCACAGATATGACTTTACCATGGATATCTTTACTATGAAAATGTAAGTATTTGGCGGGTAAGAATAAACCCTTTTTTGTTATACATATTTATATGAGTATAATGGTTTATACTTACCTGTAAAATACTTACATTTTCATGGTAAAGCCATGTGCATAGTAAAAATATTATAGATAGGTATTAACCATATATATATATATATATATATCTGCTGCTCCAGGTACAAAGTACAGCAGTCGCGGAGACTCTTCACCTTGATTTTATTAGGTTTCAATGGCACACAAGACGCGTTTCGGCGACTGCCTTTCTCAATACAAATCGGCAGCCCGCGACAGCGTCTTTTAAATTTTCATAAACACAATTGATTGGTGGTTCGAATGAGGTCTAAAAAACAAACAAAGGACTATGCCGATGGGAACGCACAGGTAATTCAGCCATCTTGTAACATGCTAAATTCATTATTTTTTCATGTTTGTGTTTGTACAATTCAAATGCATATATACAAATCACTAAATCAATATCTCGCCCTGAATGGGCTACATTTAACTCATTGTGTACTCCCATTTCAGACCTCCGTTTGTTCTGAACAAAATATGGATATTTAAACATAATTGAACCCTGTATGGGTATCCCCTATATCAAATATACACATATCACTGTGCAACAATTAGACACTCATTACCATCAATAAAAAAGGAAATGAAAAAGAAGAAAATCGAGAAAAGAAGGAAGAGAGAAAAAAGGGAAAAAAGCAAAAAAAACTTTACATTTTCTGATGCAATACTTACAACTACATACAATCCAGAACCATACTAAGTTGCCTTAAAGGTGTATCGACAACTCCTCCCCACTGTTGAGTCCCTGAGGTATTTTGGTTTGCATGTCTATGATGAATCTAGACTCCAGTCTCCGAAGTTTGAGTTGTCTGTCCCCTCCTCTGATGTTACCAGACACATGATCTAAACAGAAATAGCTCAACAGATCCCTGTTGCTGCTATGGTGGCTTTCGAAATGTCGAGCCACTGGATATGTTACATCTTTAGTAACAATGGCTCTCATGTGCTCCAACATCCTTATTTTGGTGGGGTGTATGGTACTACCGATGTACTTGAGCCCACACGGACATACTAAACAGTATACCGTGTGGCTGGTGTTACAATTCATAAACTTTTCTATTTTCCTAGGAGACCTCAGACCTGGTACAATTACGTCAGGACCTTATTACTGGTCTTACATGCCTTGCACTTTTTGCAAGGGTAAAAACCCTTGATCTGGCCAAAACAGGAATCAATGCTCTTCTTGATAAAGTGACTTTGCACTATTTGATCCTTCAAAGATCGTGCCTTTCTGAAGGACAATAGGGGGGATCTAGCCAGATCCTCCCCTATAACTGGATCTGATTTAAGAATGTGCCAACTCTTCCTCAGCACCTGTCTTAACTCGTTGGCATTACTGGAATAGTTAGTGATCATTCTACAATCATTAGATTGTGATAATCCGTTCTGTTCTTTTTTCTTTTGGTATTAGACATCCCAGTGATCAGTTCTGTTCTAGACTTGCTGTCCACCTTCTTTTAGCACTAAATAGTACTTCACTGCAGTAGCCCCATACTTGAAATCTTGCTATACTGTCATCGGAAGCTGCTTGGAAATCACATCCCCTAGTGCAGTTCCTTTTTATCCGCAGCAGTTCGCCATACGGAATACTGTTAATCAGTTTATCCAAATGGCAACTGCTGGCGTGTAAAACGGAGTTACCCGCTGTGGATTTTGTATGCAAGATGGTACAAAGTCTGCCCTCCGATACAAAGGCTTTCAGATCTAAGAAGTGAACAGCTGTCTTACTCACGTCTCCAGTAAATTTTAAGTTGAGGTCATTGGTGTTCAATATCGTGACAAACTCCTTAGCTGATTCCTCCGTCCCACTTTATATGATGAATAAGTCATCAATATATCGGTTCCAGCTGACCAGTCTGCTGGTCCATTCTTCATTGGCATCTGACCAGGCCACCCGCTTCTCCCACCAGCCTACGAAAAGATTTGCATAACTGGGGGCGAAGCAGGTGCCCATGGCCATGCCTTGTGTTTGTCTGAACAGTTGTTCCTGGAAAAGAAAGATGTTATTCGTCAGACAGTATTCCACAAATTCAAGTAACATGGTGTTATGCTCTAAGTATTTTAAGGAGCGTCCCTTGAGGAAAAAATCAATAGCTTCCAAGCCTTTACTATGTTGAATACTTGTATAGAGGCTGGAAATATCTAGGGTGATCATGACAAAGTCTGACTCCCAAGGTATATTCTCAATTCTTTTTAAAAAGTCCTTAGTGTCCTGAATGTAAGAGGTCAGTTCCACGACAAAATCAAACAGAAAGAAATCAACAAATGTGGACATGTTCTCGGTTAAACTTCCCTTCGAAGAAACAATAGGACGCCCAGGGTGGTTCACACTGTACTTATGTAGCTTCAGCAAATGATAAAAAGTTGGAATAACTGGGTATTTACAATCCAAGAACTTAAATTCATCATTGTCCAACATGCCTTTCTGTTTCCATTTCCTTATAAGATGGCCATAAGACTCAATACTCTTCAAATACTCCTTCATGGTGACCCGTGTGTAGTTAGAAACATCGTTTAATTGTTTGAATGCTTCCTTACAGTAATACTCAGATGTTAAGAGTACAATGTTGCCACCCTTATCACAAGGTTTACAGACTATTAATCGATCTTCTCGTAATTCTTGAATTGCCTTTCTTTATTGTACCGTGATATTATTGGTAACTCTCTGTTTATACTCCTTCAATCTGAGCTTCATCAGATCTTTGGTGACCTGATCAGTGAATAAGTCAATAGCATCATTTGGCATTTGGGGAATTAATTTGGAGGCTGGTTTGAAAGGGCTCTTAACACTTTCTTGTGTCACTCTCTCGTCTCCTGATCTCAACGGAGCCGTGTGATCTGACATAGTGATGGCCCCCTCCTCTTGCAATTCCTCTAAGATGGCTACTGTGCTCATGTCGTGAACAGTAAGTAAATCCAATCCTATATCCGATGTTCGAGTTGGTCTAGTTCGATTTCTTGGACCTTGCAATTTACAGAATTTCTTTAATTTCATTTTTCCAGCAAATTTAAAAAGATCGATTCTCATCTGTGTGTATTCGAATTTCTTGGATGGACAAAAAGTTAATCCTAGTTGAAGAACTGACCTCTCAATGTCAGTAAGAATCCTTGGAGTGAGATTGACGATGGTCAGGTTGTCATTTATAGATGTTTGGCTCCCCGTTTGCTTCTTGTTACCCTCGGCGATGCGTTGCTGGTGCTTGTGCCAGCCGCCTCTCCTCGTTGGGCATTTCTTTTCACTTCTGGTGGTTTGCCTCTTCCCCCTCTTCCCCACGTCTGTCGTATTAGACAAAACTCCTCGAAAAAAGGGGTCGATGCTTCCGCCCCGGCTTGTGGTGCCACCCTCCGGCCCGTGGGTTGTTCTGAGTCTGTGACATCATATTCTGAGGTCTCCAAATGTTCCACCGCCTTCTGGTTTCTGTTACTTTGTAACTGACGCCGCGGTGCGTCTAACTTTTTTGCAAAAGTTAAGACACGACCCAACTCGTAATCTCGAGCATCTCTTTCAAATTTGTCATGCTTGCGTTGTTTTATTTTTTGTTCGTAGTTTGTTAAACTTTTTTTCATAGCTCCAGTGTGCTCCTCCACCTTGTTCTTGTCGATGTATGTAGCAATGTCACTTTCTAGAATACTGATTTCCTCTAGTGCCCGGGCATGATCGCTACAGGTAAATTTAACCAGGATCGTTAGCATTCCCTGGGAGGAATTAGCAGTGTGTTTCACCCATTCTTCGAGGAGCAATGGGTCTGGATTTTCATAGGCTGGGACCATATAGATCCGCAGCCCCCTTGGTACGCGTTGCATATCAATATAATTTTGGAGAGATGTGGCCTCCCACCATTTGCGGGTCTCTCTTTCGTATAGCCTTTCTAACTTCTGCATCTTGCTTTTCAATTCATCTCCCCCTTGTGCAGCACTAGCGCCCCCTGTTTCATATCTTTAAGGGTCCCCCTTCCTTCTAAAAATGTCCACTGCTGCCTCGCGGCGTGCCGCATCGCTGAACATAATGGAGAATTAATCTCCTATTTAACGAGTGCCTCAAGTCTCCTCGCCCTACCGTTGGATTTCAAAGATATCCAAAGCGTGTTACGCTGCGCTGTTCTTACCGCTGGATTTATGCCAAGAGTCTCGGGTTTCACTCTGGTAGCGATGTCGATGTTTTCCGTTGTGCTACAGCTTCGGCTCTCGCTTCCACTGACATCGCTACAATCCCTGCATGACGCTGCCGGTGATTTCATTTTCATACCCCCATACGTGCAACCAGCGGTAAATCCAATTAAAGACCTGGATGGTCACGGCGGTGCAGGGATAATTCGATCCTGCTCCTTAGTTTCGCCAAAGTCTCTGCACTCCCAGACGGGTGCTCAAAGTGCGTTGGCGAAAACGCGCTAAATCTCTCCTGCTCCAGGTACAAAGTACAGCACTCGCGGAGACTCTTCACCTTGATTTTATTAGGTTTCAATGGCACACAAGACGCGTTTCGGCGACTGCCTTTCTCAATACAAATCGGCAGCCCGCGACAGCATCTTTTAAATTTTCATAAACACAATTGATTGGTGGTTCGAATGAGGTCTAAAAAACAAACAAAGGACTATGCTGATGGGAACGCACAGGTAATTCGGCCATCTTGTAACATGCTAAATTCATTATTTTTGTCATGTTTGTGTTTGTACAATTCAAATGCATATATACAAATCACTAAATCAATATCTCGCCCTAAATGGGATACATTTAACTCATTGTGTACTCCCATTTCAGACCTCCGTTTGTTCTGAACATAATATGGATATTTAAACATAATTGAACCCTGTATGGGTATACCCTATATCAAATATACACAGCGAAACTATCACTGTGCAACAATTAGACACTCATTACCATCAATAAAAAAGGAAATGAAAAAGAAGAAAATCGAAAAAAGAAAAAAGAGAGAAAAAAGGGAAAAAAGCAAAAAAAAACTTTACATTTTCTGATGCAATATTTACAGCTACATACAATCCAGAACCATACTAAGTTGCCTTAAAGATGTATCGACAACTCCTCCCCACTGTTGAGTCCCTGAGGTATTTTGGTTTGCATGTCTATGATGAATCTAGACTCCAGTCTTCGAAGTTTGAGTTGTCTGTCCCCTCCTCTGATGTTACCAGACACATGATCTAAACAGAAATAGCTCAACAGATCCCTGTTGCTGCTATGGTGGCTTTCGAAATGTCGAGCCACCGGATATGTTACATCTTTAGCAACAATGGCTCTCATGTGCTCCAAAATCCTTATTTTGGTGGGGTGTATGGTACTACCGATGTACCTGAGCCCACACGGGCATACTAAACAGTATACCGTGTGGCTGGTGTTACAATTCATAAACTTTTCTATTTTCCTAGGAGACCTCAGACCTGGTACATCATACGTCAGGACCTTATTACTGGTTTTACATGCCTTGCACTTTTTGCAAGGGTAAAAACCCTTGATCTGGCCAAAACAGGAATATACTTCTAACCACCCAAATACAAACACTAGCCTTACCACCCAAAAAAACATTCCCACCCTAAACCTTAAAAGTACCTTTGTCACACAAAAAACCCACACCCACCCTAAACCCTAATAATACCCTTCTCATCCAATTACCCATACCCACCCTAAAATAGAATTTGCAATGCAATAAGTCTTGTATTTGCGAGAGTTTAAGCTTTTGGCATTGTAACTGACAGTGCCTTTTATTTATCTGTTTTGATAATTAACACATAAATAAAAGGCATTGTCATTTTCAATGCCAATAGCTCAAACTCTTGTAAATGCGAGACCTATTTCATTTCAAAGAAGCGGCTGCCGTTGTCCCGATAGCTTGGAAAGTGAAAGTGCGCATGGTGCGCTGAATGTTGCAGGAAAGCATGTCGCGCCTACTCTAGCAAAAACTCCTTAAAGAAAATAGTGCTTACAGACTAAATAAGACATACCGTGTAACAACAGAAGTAAAAGGGCCAGTCCTCATGGGAGGTTACAAATGAAGACAAGGCGGTACTAAGAAGGGACTAACAAGCCTATTAACCAATCAGAAGCCAGCATTTACAAAGAACAGTGACACAAGCCAATGAAAAATATGGGCAGAGAGTGGGCGAAGATTCAAGTCTAATACACCATGCCTCGCAGAGCAGCGCATGCGCTGCCCAGGCTCGACCTAAAATTCCTGTGCCACCTAAAAACCCATACCCAACCTAAAAATACCCTTACCACCCAAAAACCCATACCCACCCTAAGCCCTAAAAATTCCCTACCCACCCAGAAACCCCTACCCATCCTAAACCCTAAAAACATCTCTTGCCACCCAAAAACCCACACCCACCCTAAACCATAAAAATACCCTTACCTTCCAAATACCCCTATCCACCCTAAACCCTAAAAATACCCTTGCCACCCAAAAACCCAAACCCACCGTACAACTAATCTTGCCATCCAAAATCCCACGCCCAACCTAAACCCTAAAAATTCCCTTGCCACCCAAATACCCCTACCCACCCTAAACCCTAAAAATACCCTTGCCACCGAAATCCATAGCCACGCAAAATCCCTAAAAATTCCTTTGCTACCCAAAAACCCACACCCACCTTAAACCCTAAAAATAACCTTGCCACCCAAAAACCCACACGCACCTTAAATCCAAAAATTATCCTTACCACCTAAAAACCCATACCCACCCTAAACCCAAAAGTAACACTAGTCACGCAAAAACCCGTACCCACCCTAAACCCTTAACCCCTTCCCTGCGGGGGTAATTCCCCCACGGGTGCGGGGGCGGGGGGTGAGCGCGGCGCCGCGGTGCTCGTGACGAGACCAGCTCGTCATGAGTCACAGTGGAGCTGTGCTCATGACGAGCTGGTCTCGTCACAAACTCGCCCACTCATTAATTCTCCCACACAGGTGGGGAATTAATCCCGCGTGGGCGGTGCGCACATGTTATGACGAGACCAGCTCGTCATGAGCACAGCTCCACTGTGACTCATGACGAGCTGGTCTCGTCATAAGCACCGAAGGGGTTAAAAATATTCTTGCCACCCTATACATATATACATATATATATATATATATATATATATATATATATATATATATATATATATAAGTAAAATACACTTAATACTTACCTTTAATACGTACCAAAATACTTACATTTACAGGTAAACAAAATTATTATGAGTATGCTTCTACCATACATGCTTTTACACCGAAATTCGTTGTAAAGGCATCCATGGTAAAGGCATACATGTTCTAACACAAAATGGTTGAAAATATTGCGTTGTAAAGACGTCGTAATGCCTTCGTTGTAAAGACATCTCGTTGTTTAGCCTTCATTGTAAAGGCTGTTTCCCAGATTAAACACAAGTTCCTCTGCATACAAAAACAATAAGGTTAATGTACACATTGAGGAATTGCAATTGCTGCTGACATACACTTTGTCCTTCTCCATTCTATGATGCATTAGCATACTGATTGATATATTGCATTTTATACATTGAACCTCACAGACACGTGAGAAAGAATTGTGTATAGAGTTTCTTGAATGGATATAGGTTTGATATGCAGTTTTCACACTCTATTTCTAGTCAAATGTCAGATCATTCCTCTGCCAAATATGAATTGTATAGCCACGCCTGCAACAAATCTCATTAGTATGTCTTTGCTCTGCTAAATTAAGCTTGATATGAGGATCTACACTACAGAGCAATGGTAATATTTACACGTCATAATCGATCACATTGCCAAAATGTGTTGGGAATTTTGAAGGTCCTCAATAATGTATATGTAAGAATTATTAAACATGTGTATACATACATAGAGAAAAGACAATACATAACAGTTATCATGTATATTTTTCCCTTAGTGCCACAGAGGTTCTGGTTGTGTGATAAAGCCTAAAGGCCAAGTCACTTGCATACGTCACCAGATCCCTTTGTTGACCACAATGCTGAGGTTTCCATTATGTATTTTTGTTAAAGCATGATAAATAAGGGATATATTTTTGAATTACTGCATGAATTACAATGTAATGTATGACCATTATACTGTATCCATCAATCATTGATATTGTATATTTTCTCTGATTCTTGTTGTTTAAAGCCATTGAGAAATATAGATATAACATAGAAGAATGAAACCATGTAATGTGTATACAATATACATATTTTATATATGCACAAAGACATAAATCCTAATAAGTAAGAGGCAACGTTTCTGTTCATTGAAGAGGATTTTTTGCTCCTTTACCTTAAGTGCCTCTTTTCTGTGCCTCAGTTTGGGCCCAGCTATATGCAAATCAGTCTTGACCCTGCTCCATTGGAACAGTCCAGCCTGAACTGCCAAGCCAAGTCCTCCGTGAACTGGAACACAAGCAACCCAGGACCAGTTTTGCCCTAGTTATGAGTTTATCAACCATGTACAGCTTGGTTCCAGCGTCTGGGCATGTCCGTCCCACTTAGGGACCACACTAAAGTATACAAAAAAGTGGTGGGTGGAATGCTTGAATTAATCTCAACCACTGGAAACTACTTGGGACCGTATCCCAATCCATCGTTATTTTGCACACCATGTCACATGGGACAGGTATGCCCAGACATAAGTCCTGTGCTCACTGTGTCACTGGAACCAAGCTGCACCCGGCTGATGAGCCCATAACTAAGGCAAAAGAGGTACTGGTTTGCTTGTGTTCTGGTTCAGAGAGGACCTGGCTTGGCAGTTTGTGCTGGGCTGTTCCTCTTGGAGCTGGGTCAAGAATGATTTACATATAGCTAGGTCCAAACTGAGGTGGCATGGTGTGCAATATCACAATGGACTGGGATGCGGCCCGAGCAAATTGATTCAAGCATTCCATCCATCACTGTTTGTATACTTAATATTTCAGAAGTCAGATATTAGCATCTAAGCATTTAAATAATCATAATCAAGATATAAAGCAGCAAAAATACTGTAGAATAGGTTAGTTTTTAATGTATTACAGAGATGCAGTGAGTCCTTAACTACTTGATATCCTGTTGTCTACTTCACTTATAACAGTAACTAATGTTGGCCATGCATTGTTTCACCAAAAAATATATAGTATTTGTCGTCATCTGTGGTGTATGTTATATTTGTTCTTGGTCAGAAGAATCACTGCATCTTCTAGCTGATGGATGCGTGGTTCCAAAATAGTTGCTTACCCCTGTAAAGATAGTGCCTAGATTCAGCGTAGAAAACTGAACATATTTTGACCCCAGAAAAAGTTTCAGCATGGAACACTAGTGAAAACCACATCAGCATCGATTTCAAAAGCTGAAATGTAAACTTCTTCATATCAATGCTGGGGATGTGTAAAGTTCTGAGGTTTTTTCAACCTTCGCAAAGGTCTATGGAAATGTTTGCTTTATCTCAAAGTTTTTGCTTTGCAACATTCGCATGAAAATCATGACTTTGATCATGTATGTTGCGTAGACTCTGTGTTACACTAACGAAAACTGTTCTACATAAGACGTGTTATGCAGAGAACAAGTAGGGGCAGATGTATTTTCACTCCATGCTGGATTTGCATCACAAAGTGAGCAAATGTATTATGTATGTATGCAGATGGTATTTCTTTTGTGTGAACCTACCCAGAAGGCAGTGTAATGCCTTTAATGTTTTTCTTGTGTGCAAATTCTATTGTGCGTTCAAAAGTTCAGAAAAAAGAGTACATTTGCTGCAAAAAACTGCATAAAGGAGCTATTGTGCCTATGAAAGATCCACAAAAGATAAGCTTGTAGAGAAACTAATCTGCGTGCGTTTTTTAACTTCACAGTGGGGTGACAGCTAAGTCACTATTCACTTTTGCAAAGCTTGAAAAATCAGGAACTTTGCTTAAATTCGCCCGCAAAAAAAATGATCAATCCTAGTCAAAACTTTTAATCAATATTATGTGATTATGATATATATGAATGAGGGGTAGGCACATTGCCAGTTTTTTTTAGCAATGTTTTGGACATATTTTAGAGAGATAGAGCAGGGTTTACACTGATAAGTAAACCTAATGTTGGGAATTGAAGATAGTTACAAATTCTGTTATTCATTCAATAGCATTATCAATGTGGAAGAGACAAGCCTCGTTATTAGGAAATTAATGGATTCTTCATATTCTTCATAGGTGTGCAGTTAGGCAGATAGATCTCTAACACTCAATAAAATAATCAGCTCGAAATCTGTTTCTAGACAGAGGATCTTATTTTGAAAAACAGGATTTCATATAGTAACAGAGATTTCTAATAACTTTGTCAACTACTGTACATTGTTTTTTAGTTTGAAATCTTTTTATTGAATTATTAACAAACAAGATGCAGCAAGATATAAGGCCCATGTCACAGGCTGGCAGCCAACATGTTGCTTCGCAGAGCATCAAAATAACCTCAAAACAAACCCCCCTCCCTCCTCCCTTCCCCCTCACACTCCACCCCCTCCCACCTCCTCCCCCTTAAGAATAGCTAGACAACAAAAGAAAAAGGGAAGAGCAGACCCCACACTCCATTGCACAGTGCTATAATGCTTAACTCGCGCATTGGTGCAGTTCGGGAAGGCGCAGAAGTCGTAAATATCTAGGACAGGACAGTTCACGGAATTCAGTGCACAACAAGGTGACAAATGGCTGCCACACATCAGCAAAGGAGGCCCCATCCCCCTGAAGCGTAGAAGAGATGCGTTCCATGCCAAGAACAAACCACAAACGATGCAACCATTTCTGCAAGGTTGGTGTTCTATCTGTGCCCCAATGTGATAAAATATTCTGTAGTGCCGCCCCTAGGGCTATACCTAATTGTTTACCTTTGCGGGACTTGAGGGGAAAGGTAAGTCTGTCAGACACTCCCAGGATCACATATGCAGGGAACCGTAAGAGCGTAGTGTCAAAGTGACTGTCAATCTCGTCCAACACTTGCGTCCAGTAAGTGGCAAGAATAGGACATTCCCACAGGAGATGCAAGAGTGTACCTTCAGCGTCACAGCCCCTCCAGCAAGTAGGGGAGCGGTCTGGGTCGTATTTATGGAGTCGGGAGGGAGTGAGATACCAATATGTCATAATCTTAGTAGCCGTCTTGATGCTAGATGTATTACGTGCTGTGTGTCGGGCTCTATATTAGACGTCTGACCATTCTTTAGGGGTCAAGGTCCGGCCCAGCTCAGCCTCCCACCGTCTTTGAACCGCTGACTTGACCGCCGGTTCTGAGGGACACAGGATATGGTAGAGTTCTGTGATAAGTCGCTTTGTAGAGTGTTTCGAGAGTAGCCAATGTTTGTACTGGGTGAGGGGCCTCTCTGCACCGGGGCGGGTTTGGGGTTGCATAGCCCAGTGTCGTATTTGGAAATAGTGGAAGTGTTCTGTTTCGGGTACGTCATAGTCAGTTTTAAAGTCCTCAAAGGGTCGAGGGCCCTCTGTATCGAAAAAACACCCTAAAGACCTGAGCCCTGCTAGGTCCCAAAGGCTTAATGTGTTCCAATCAAGACCTGGGGAGAAGTCTGGGTTTTCGGTAATAGGGGTGGGGGGTGATGGGTAAGTTGTCAGGCCGTTGCGGGTAACGGTGGCGTCCCAAGCTTTTAGCGTGGCGCAAGCCACCAGAGAGCCATACAGCCCAGAGGGCCTGGAAGCCTTGCGAAGGAAGGGGATCTTCCAGAGAGCCTTTTTCGCTAGTGCACGCTCCATGAAGAGCCAGCACTTAGATTCTGGCTGAGCCCATTCTAAAAGAGAGCGTATCTGGGTTGCTTTATAATAGCGGTCGAGATCGGGTATCCCCAGTCCCCCCTCTCCATGGGGTCTAAAGCTCAGAGCCCTATTGATTCACGGTCTCTTATCTGCCCAGACATAGTTGACGTACTCGGATTGTAGTTGTTTTAAAACCCCCCGAGGTGGCTCAACCGGGAGAGTCTGGAAAAGGTATAGGACCTTGGGGAGTATGCTCATTTTAAGGGCTGCAACTCTACCCAGCCATAAGAGATTAAACGGCCGCCATCGCCTGAGCTCCTGCCTGGTCTGGTGTAGCAGCCGGGAATAGTTCAGAGATATCGTCTCTGCAATGGAGGAGGACAGTGTGATACCCAAGTATGGCATAGTCTTTTGATCCCACGGGATAGGGCCGTGGTGGTGGTCTGCTTCAAGGAGAAGCCCAACGCTTGGGACTTGGTCACATTGACCCTAAATCCGGAGGCTGCTGCAAACTCCTCCACTTCGGCCAGGAACGCCGGAACTGAGGTGTGTGGACTCCAGCGTGACAACATCATCGGCATAAAGGCTGATGGTATGACACTCACCCCCCCAAAAAGAATCCCCTGAATCCGTGGATTTTCCCGAACCCGTTGGCCGAACGGCTCCATATAAAGGGCAAATAGTAATGGGGAGAGCGGGAACCCTGGCACGTACCCCTGGAAATAGTAAAGGGATCGGAGGTAAAGCCGTTTACCCGGACAGTAGCTGAGGGGCGGCGGTCGCCGCTAAAAACCCATTGTCGAAAACGGTGCCCAAACCCAAACCTTTCCAGGACAGTCTCTAAGAAGGACCAGTGGACTCTATCAAACGCCCTCTCGGCGTCTATTGACAGGAAGACGCGCTCCTCGTGCTGCCGGTGGGATTTATCCAACAAGTGTAACAACCGCTTAGTATTATCGCTGCACTGTCTGGTCGCCACGAATCCGGCCTGATCCGGGTCTATCAATACCGGCATCATAGGCCCCAGCCGGACTGCAAGGATACCCGTGAAAATCTTGAAATCGATATTCAAGAGAGATATCGGCATATAGGAGGCGCATAATCTATTATCTTTGCCGGGTTTAGGCAGTACTGCCACTGACGCTAAAAACATTGTGGGCGGTAACTCCGTAGT
>CAWUFW010025141.1:0-49326 GCA_963921515.1 Calotriton arnoldi
CCTATCCCATTTGCTATCATGCTCAGTATATCCTCAACATGTATTCCGCTGCCAGTAGTGTCCACTATACTGCATCACAGAGGACAGAAGACTCAATATAATGTTTGAAACCAAAACTGTCTCCGCTGACTCATTTCACAAGTACGAATGAGAGAGGATGAGAGTATGTGAAGTACACGGCAGTCGTGACATGACCATGTAGTCCACTGGTATTGGATGTCAACGCAAATGAGTAGCACAACTGTGGAAGACACACATGTGTCGTGTGAAGTCGTATGGACGCAGTGCTCAGGTGGGTGGGTGTGACGGGTAGATGCGCACATGCCAAGTTGGAGCACGACGTGTTGGGAGGGGTCATGAACAGTACACCACCGCTTCCCTGGGCATTGTGAGAGGACACCTGTCGGGGGAGTGAACACGTGTGTGCACAGCAGCCGGGCACACGTACAAAGCGGTACCAGGCGCACCTCAGCCCACCCTCTGTGGACAAGCTGGATCCTGTTGTGCGCCCGCCATGCCCCTTGACAAGGCACACACAGCCCCAGTCGACCAGGTGTAACCCCAACATAGTCAATCCGCACAGGCGATACAGGGCACGGGATGGCAGTGGAGCATGGTGTGTGAGAGGTCTCCTCGCGCTCCTCCTGGTCATATCACGCAGGCAATAGAACCTCAACGTCTAGCATGGCACAAGTCAAATGGAAGTGTAGGGGGACGCACCACAGCACGAGCAGCACTGACGTCACGGGAGGTGGCTCGCACCATCCCATCCATTGCCCATTATACCAACCACGCCACATGCCATTGCGACTAAGTGCAAGCGCGTGCGCCACCACCCCGAGCCCTCCCCAGAGAGGCCAAAGAGTGAATGTGTGGGCCATCAGTCACAGACGGACGCGGCATGGCCGCAAGGGCAGCCACAGCCACTGGGTGTCGCAGGTGGCGGATCCGGAAGGCGAAGACTGTGATGCATAGTCCATGCAGGCCGGGTCTCCATTTGGGGCACCACGCAGGTGGACGGCGTCCCGCCACACATCATACCCTGAGACAGCCCACTCGTGCAACTGGACCCACACATACACTCCTTGCCCTCTCTGGTGCGAGCTTGGGGCTGCCTGTGCAAGCGCTAGCCTCGCAGGTGAGCATGCATATTGGGGGGCGAGGGGTGGACATGAGGGCTGGGGCGAAGATGACTGTATCACTGTCAGTTAGTACAAGGGATGACCCAGATGTGGAAAGGAAGAGACGTGTCCCGTGTGTACTGCAACTAGTCGCCAATCCAACTACCCCCATGTCCGGAATGTAAGCCCGCACCTAGGCCCGCCCATCCGCCACATCGAACATACCACCAGCACGACAACCTTCCCATTCGAAACACTGACTGGGGGTGGCGACCAGTGAACAATCATGTGTAGCCTACCCACGCGTACATGTGGGCCCTCCATGATCCATGTCACCTGCGGCAAAGACATGACATGCGCAATGAGGGAAGTGAGGAGAGCTGTCCGCCCCACGCACAGAAGGTGCATCAGCTCCACAGACCCAGCAGCGAGTCCAGCAGGGGTCACATGTGCAGGGGCAGCTGTGCCTGGTGTGAAGGCACATGCATATAGACAGCACATCGACCAATGTGTAGTCTGCCCACATCCACAGTCCATCATCATGCGGACATAGGAATTGAACACAGGGCAACACATCTTAGTTGGTGCACCCACCGTGACCAACAATGCGCAATCATCGACGTACCCGCCCTGTGCATGGCCCCCACCCAACGGAGGCACATCCAGTGCCACCATCCCACACACACAAGCCTTCCACGGAACATGCTGTGTCCAATGGTCAGTACAGAGTCAGCGCCCATCTGGTGGATCCTGAACAGGAGACACATGCACACACATGCCAGCTCCCACTATGTACGTCTGCCACCTGGCACGTGCAATGTAACCTCTCACCTGTGACGTGTGACTGCAAGCACACAGCCGTCTTGGCATGGGGCTGTCAATGTGGACACCTGTCAATGTTTCGGGAGGTGTGATCCGTACAGTGCTGTACATAGGGTGCAGTGCTGACACCTACTACTGTCTCATATCCCCTCGTGCCACAGGTCCCACTTGTTTTGGCCGCTCAGCCTGTGCCCACATCGTCGTCGTCGTCGTGTGCCATACTCATCCAGCCTCGGAAGCAGTTCCATGCTCAGCAGACACTCATGTTGCCGTGGCGTTGCCGCTTGACGAATATGCAGTCAGTCCCCATCAGCACGCCCCGCAAGTCATTGGGGCCTAGATCCCCATGTGCATGCACATGGCAGTGGTATGTCTCACTAGCCATTGCCATTGTTGGGAGACCTGTGTAAGTGTATTGTGGCCGTGCCGTCCCAGCTTGACAGCTGGGCTGTGGCTCATGTGCTTGCTCAGTCATGTCAGTGATGTGTATGCGAAATTGCTATGTGTCGTGTTGCTTTGACATGTGTCCTCTGCAATTTCCCTAGGCGGAGACCGAACATTGACCGCCCATACCAATTGCTGGTGGACATGGACGATACAGAGGTTATTAGGAAGTTTCGGCTGGACAGGCCAACCCTGCATCGACTGTGTGCCATGTTAGAACCCCATCTCCGTCCCCGCAGGGTGTATCCGACTGCTGTCACCCCACGGCTAAGGTGATGGCCGCCATGCATTTCTTCGCCACTGGGTCATTCCAGCACACAGTGGGCAGTGGAGGAGGGATGTCCCAGCCCATGTTCAGCAAGGTGCTGAGGGATGTACTGGCAGCCATGATGCTGTGCCGAAACAGGTACATCCGCTTCCCCAGGGCTCGTGAATTGGCGGCAGTGAAGGGTGCATTCTATGCCCTTGGCAGAATCCCACACGTCGTTGGAGCCATTGACTGCACACATGTTGGCCTTGTTCCACCACAGGCCACTGAGCACCTGTACCGCAACAGGAAGCACACGCACTCCCTGAATGTGCAAGTGGTGTGCCTTGCGGACATGGTGATCACCCACGTGTGTGCAAAGTTCCCAGGCTCGGCCCATGACGCACACATAATGCGCAACAGCATCTTGCCACGACTGATGGCCAATCTGCAACAGGATCGTGGCTGTATTGTCGGTGAGTATGTGGAGTGGTGTAGCATGCTGGTTGTGCGATGCTGTCCCCTGTCCAGTTGGAATAGCAACGGTTCTCTGTGTCCCTCACACCCAGGTGACTCTGCGTACCCGAATGGGGCATGGCTGCTCAGTCCATTGAGGAATCCTCGCACCCCAGCAGACGATCGATACAATGAGGCACATGGGAGGACCAGACGTGTGGTCGAGCGTACCTTTGGCCTCCTCAAGTCCAGGTTCAGGTGCCTGGACCGCACCGAGGGTGCACTGGCGTACTCCCCACAGAAGGTGTGCCAGATAGTGGTGGCGTGCTGCATGCTGCACAATCTGGCCATTCGGAAGCAGATCCCCCTCATTGTGGATGACGGAGATCAACCAGGGCCCCAGCCCGCAGACCAGGACAGCTCGAGTGAGGAGGACAGCGGAGAGGAGGAAGCTGGGAATGTGCGTCAGCAGCTCATCGCCCGCTACTTCACTTGACGGTGAGTGTCCATGTACGACGGCTGATGTGGCTGTATCTGTGCAGGTGTGTGTGTGCTGTGTCAGGGTGGCCGTTTGTTCACTACGTGCTGTGTGTCAACGCTCCATGGCCAGGGTAGTATGCCACTGTTGGTGACTGTGGCATTGTGCCCTATTGCTCTGTGCGATGTGTGTACATTGCTTGTAGTTGTTGACATGTACTGTGTGATGGGTGTGTGACACACTCATTGAATGTGCTCCTGTTCTGTCTCCCACCCCTAGGTCCCTACAGGCCCTCCGGATTCCATTGCCATGCCACGCATCAGGTGCCTTTCCGCCCAAGGTGGCCGTTGTATTCCGTACAAATAACACACAGGGCACAAACAGCAGTTAGTGAAAAAGGTGCATTTATTACAAACTGTGACATGTGATTGTGTGTAAGGTGATGACAAAAGTGGTGCGTGCAGTGACAATGAGCTGTCGGTCATGGCTGCGTGATGCTCAGGGTGTACCCACTGGTTCTATGTCCATAGTCCAACACACACATGCCATCCAGATGGCTGTGTGGAGTGGGATCGTAGTCCAAGTCAATGCAGTGGCTGGTCAAGGAAGGCTGGCGGAAGGCTGGCTGGCTGCCTCACTTGCGACTGGAGCGTGCGAAGTCCTCCCGGGAGATCTGTTTCCTCTTCGGACGGCCCCTTCCACGTTTGCGAGGGGGTGCCTGCTTGCGACATGCTGGTGGTTGAGGTGTGCTCACTGGCTGTGGACGCAGGGGAACTGGACACTGCTGCTCGACCCTGCGCCCCGGCAGGTGGTGGCGGAGGGGAGCTGCTATCCCTGGCCGTGTCCTCACCGCCACCACCAGCTGGCCCATGAGGTCCACGAGTTGACCTATACGGGCGTCCATGGACCTCAGCACCCCCAGCACCTCCCGCGTGTCTGAAGCAGACCTGACCCATTGTTCTTGGGCCTCCTCATAGGCCCCAAGGACTCTGGCCATTTGAGGCAGGGCATGGCTCCCAGGGGAGGCTGGCGTTTCCCTGACCCTGCTCCTCCTACCAGTCCTGCTGCCACCGGCCTGCCCACTAGCCACATTGCTCACCACGGTCCTCGCTGTGGCTCCCAGGGTGGATCCAGTCGGCCGGGCCACCACCTGCGCTGGGGCTGGTGCCAGCGAAGACGTGGTGGTGGTGGCGGCGGTGGTGGTCGGTGCGGCGATGGTGGCGGTTGCGGCAGTGGTAGTGGCCGCAATGACCGTGGGTGTGGCCGCAATGACCGTGGGTGTGGCCGCAACGACAGTGGCAGCAGGGGGCTGGGACTGTTCAGCAGCCCTGGATGATGGGTTGGTGGGTAGGAGGGGTCCTGGGGAGCGGCTGGGCCCTGCCACACCAGATGGGCCTGCTTGGTGGTCCGTGTCCGAAGAGGAGGTGAGATCCTCCAGATCCGTGTGTCCTCGTTGAGGGCTTGTGGGCTGGCTGTGCTGGCTGCTGTCTCCATCCCCAGCATCCGGCAGTTCGTCACCTGTGGAGAGAATGAGATTTGTTATTGTGTTGCACCTGGCGAAGTATGTATTTGTCGTCTGACATTGGCAGTTCGTGCAATCTCGTACATGGGTTTCCCGGAGGCGTGTGTGTGGCTGTGGCATTTGTAGTTGTGTGTGCTTGGCAATGGGACTGTGTGCTGTGCACATGTGGCATGGGACGGATTGGCCATGCCGATGGGTGTGTTGCTGTGCCCCTACTCATTGTGACTCTGGTGTATGCGGGCTCCTGGCCCATCCTGGGTCTGGTTTGTACTTTGCTTTTGGGGTTCAAATGGAACGCTTAGGAACGCATATGGCAACATGGGGGCCATGCCCCAGATTCGCATTTGGGAGGGAATATGCTTTTGGGGTTCAAATGGAACGCTTAGGAACGCATATGGCAACATGGGGGCCATGCCCCAGATTCGCATTTGGGAGGGAATATGCTTTTGGGGTTCAAATGGAACGCTTAGGAACGCATATGGCAACATGGGGGCCATGCCCCAGATTCGCATTTGGGAGGGAATATGCTTTTGGGGTTCAAATGGAACGCTTAGGAACGCATATGGCAACATGGGGGCCATGCCCCAGATTCGCATTTGGGAGGGAATATGCTTTTGGGGTACATGCTGTGAGCCATGGGTGCTGAACGTGACATGTGTTGTGGCAGCATGACAGTGCATGGTTTGAGGTGTGTGCATGCTTGACATGGCCTGCATATTTGCTGTCTGTTGTGATTACTGGACATGGCATTGGACGCATCGTTATGAGTGAGTGATGGTTGTGTGTGAAAGCCAACGTATTGCAGTTGTCCCATCTCCTTGGTGTGCGTGCTGCCCTGTGCCATGTGCATCACTGCAGTGCTCGTGGGGGGTGTGGCCCATGTTGTGTGTTGTTGCTCACAGTGTGACGTGCGCTTCATTGACTTCTGGCACATGGTTGGTCATGGGCATGTATCTTAGCGTGACTGCTGTATGTGTGGCAGCTGTGCGGATGACATGCCTTTCATGAGACTGGGGCTGACGGATGGGATGGATGGTATGTTGTATGTGCATGGTGTGTCTGTGTGTTTGATGGGTTCAGTGGTGTTCGTGTGCATTTCTGTTGTTCCGCTCTGTTGCGTCTTGTGTTGTTTGTCTTACATAGGCGTAGTTGTGGGGTGTGTGGTTGACAGGCAGTAGGGGCTACATGGACAGGACTTCAATGGTGTTTCGGTTGTGTGTGATGAGTTGCACAGTGGCTGCCGTGTGGTACTATTTTCAGTGTGGCTTGTGTATGCAGACGTGGCTCCTTGGGTGTTGCTATGTCTGTGATGGGTCATGTGGGGTGTGAGTCTGTTGTTCATGTCCGTGTGCACATTGTTCACTTGTTCGTGACGGTGGGCGGTGCTGCGTTTTCGTCTGCTACGTGACATGTCCCATGTGTTGGTCGTGTGCCGGTCCTCATGCCTCCAGTAATCCAGCCCTGTCCAGTTTCCCACCTGCAGGTTGTTCGTGCGTGCACTGTACTGGATGCCACATGGCTCTAAGCGGGGGTGCTCCATGTTGCAGGTCTGTGGGGGTGGGGGTGTTGTGGGTCGTGGGGTGGCTGGACACCCACTGACACCGATTGCTGTGGACCGTGATGTCTGCCTTTCGGCTGTCGTTGTGCACTGCGGTGGCTGACACGTGGCTGTGGGGTGTGGGGGATGCTCCTCCTTGCTGTGCTGTGGGACTAGGGGCCTGGTGTGTGTTGTACTTGTGCTGTCCACCGTCCCACCCACTGCACTTTGTGTTCCTGCCACTTACCTGTTACTTGTCGGTTTGTGCAGCTGTGGCGGACACATGGGTGTGGTGGGTGCTCGTTGTGGCGCTTCTGGCATATTTGGGGACCTGTTGGTGGTTACGTGGCTAGCTGAATGTACACATGTCCCCACGCATCTTACAGTTGTTCTGTTTGGGCTGTGTGTGGTGGTGTCTGTTGCATGTGTGTGTCGTGTATTGTGTGCTGGACATGGGGGTGTTTGTCCCTGGGAGCTGTGGCATGGTGGTAGTGCATGTGAGTACATGGCGGTGTGCTGGTATACATTAGTTTGTGCCTACCAGCCTCCACTCCCCTGCTAATCCGGCGAGGATCTCGGGATGTATGATGACTCGCACCTTCTCCTCCCACGCTTTGAAGGTCTTGAAGAGCGCGGGATTCCCTCCGCCAGTGACGGCAGCCAGCTCTCTGTTTTTGCCCTCCTTCTTCTTGACCAGGCTCTTGACGTCATTCCACCGTTTGTTAATTTTGACTCTGTTCCTGGGCAGGGTCCCGACTGCATTGACCTGGTCTACGATCCGGTTCCACATTCTGTTTCTGGTGGCTAGTGGTGTGTGTTGGACCATGTTCCCATAGATTTGTGGGTGCACCTTGATGATCTCGTCGACCATGACCGTCAGCTCAATGGGCGTGAACTTGGGCATTCTTTGTGGTGCCATGGTGTTTGTGGTGCTGGTGCGGTGTGTGTTGTGTAATGTGCAGGGGGTTTGTGGTGCCGGTGTTTGGTGGTGGTGGTGGTGGTGGTGGTGGTTGTGATGTGTGCGTTTCTGTGGTGTGCTGCTGTCCTTGCTGTGTCACTGTGTCCTCTCCTCTCCTCTCTGGTTTGCAATGTAGCAAGGGGTTGTGGTCTGTGGGAGTGCTGCTTTTGTACTCACCTATGTGGGTGTGTCCTCATGGTCTGTTGTTTTCAGGTGTGTTGTGTCTGGGGTTCTGGCCTTTGTATTTTTTGTTTGTCCGGGGGTGTTTTCGGGATATGTACTGTGCTTGTGTATTTGTGCGTGCCTTGCTGTGTGGACTTGTTGGCCATGTTGTGTGCTATTGGTTTTGTGTGCGGATGGTTTCTGTGCAGGTACGTGGGCGCCATGGCTTCTGCCGTGTCGATTCTCATCGGCGTTGTTTGCGCTGGCGGGCGGTATATTTGTGGTTTTCCGCGCTCATGTCGGTGCGATCGTAATTTCACGTGCGGTGTGTCGGCCGTGAGGGCGGGCGGTTTTGTGTTGTCGTGCGTGTTTCCGTCCGTGGCGGGCGGTTTGTCTCCGACTCCGGACGTTGGCGGGCGGTATTTTGTGTGCTTTTCCGCCGATGGCGGTATTCGGTTTGTGTAATCGTAATGGCGTGGTCGGTGTTCAGGCGGTGTGTGCGGGCGGATTTTTGCCGCTTCCATGCCTGGCGGAATTTTTGCGCCGGGTATCGTAATGTGCCCCTAAGTAATATTTTTAAAAAATTAATTATTATATTTTAATAAACAAAATTCCAAATTTATATATTTTTTAATTTAATTTACATTATTTTTAAACACTCCCCACCATTATCCCCTATAAACACAAAACTACTCTCAAAATAAAAATTATCTAAAAATTGAAAATAACTTTAAATGTAGAAATTTATATTTTAAAACTATTATTTAAATTTTTACAAAAATTAAAAAAAACATTTTTTTTAAAAACTCCCCACCCTTATCCCCTATTAACCCAAAATATATTTCAGAAATTTAAATTTGAAATGAAATTTTATAATTTAACAATTTTTATTAGATTTTTAAACATAATTTTAATACACTCCCCACCCTTATCCCCTATAAACCCAACATCCCGCTACTAAAAATATATTTCAAAATTCGAAATTAAAATTTATAATTTAACAATTTTTATTACATTTTTAAACATTATTTTAAAACACTCCCCACCCTTATCCCCGATAAACCCAACCTCCCACTCCTCAAAAATATATTTCAAAATTCGAAATTTAAATGTGAATTTAAAATGTATAATTTTACAATTTTAATTATATTTAACATTATTTTAAAACACTCCCCACCCTTATCCCCTATAAACCCAACATCCCGCTCTTAAAAATATATATCAAAATTCGAAATTTAATTTTCAATTAAAAATTTATAAATTATAAATTTATATTATATTTTTAAACATTTTTTTAATACACTCCCCACCCTTATCCCCTATAAACCCAAAATCCCGCTCCTAAAAATATGATACAATTTATTTTTTTTACTATATTTAAATAATATACTACTACAAACAAACTCTAAAAAAAACACAAATATAATACTTAAACGATATTTTTACATAACGATATTTTAACACTCGATATTACATACTTCGATATTTTTGACAAGACTTAAAAACGATATTTTTAGCATCGATATACAGAACGTCGATATTTAATACAATCGATATATTAAACTCGATATTTCTGTATATCGATATTTAAAACTCGATATTTAGACTACTTACCATTTTAACTAATTACGTGAGTCACCCCTTCTCCAAAACCCGTAAGCTGCTTAATTGAAAAGTCTATTTAGCCGCATTTAAAATTAACAGGAAGAATAGTGAAAGAGATAAAAGAAAGAAGAAATTCTTACCTGAAGAGAAGTAGCCTGGTTCCAGAGTGCATCTTGAAGTCACGCAAGTACCCTGTTAAGGAAAAAATCTATTACTATTTAAGTAAAGGAACATTGGTATAAAATAGAGTAACCAGAAAATTAAGGAAGAAGTTGCAAGCACACATTTTCTGAAAGAAAAAAGGAACTGTTTAGAAATTAAGAAGAAAGAAAAGAATGTATTTAAACTGAAAAAGCAAGAAACAGAAGAGAGGCTACAGTCCATCCATAATTGGGTAAACACAGTTTGGCAGTGACAAGCATTACACAAGTAGAGTACTGTAGGAGGATAATTAAGTTGTTGTACAATTTTCTCTTTGTGCAGGTTCCCTCCTAAAAAAATAGCTGAACCGAAAGAACATAGAAGGAGGAAGCTTGAGATGAGGTTCAAGGAGGAAACCAATTGGTCTGGGCTGTCTCTTCTCTATCACATTCCCCTTTCCCCCCTTGGTGCCGATCTGTCAGTTGAGAGTAAATTGACTGGCGGGGGGTTCTGAGAGGGGCATTGGGACCAGCGTCATACTGCTCCTGTGACAAGTTGGTGAGAGTAATCCTGACACATGTCTGGTGGTGGCAGGCTGGCTAAGACTAGTCAGAGACCACACCAGTGTTTGGTAGGTTTTCAGGAGGCACCTCTAAGGTGCCCTCTGTGTATATTTATTATTAAATCCAGCACTGGCATCAGTGGGCATTTATTAAGACAAAGGGGCCGATTCTGATGCGGGTTGGAAAAGCTTCCCGACCGAATCGGTTGGGAAATGGTGTCCGACCCACTCGGATCGGGAAAGTCCGACCGGCGGAGTAGGATGCATCCGGATGCTTCCAGATACGATTTGGTTGAACTCCCATTGACTTCAATGGGAACATTTGTTCCTAACCGCATCAGAATTGGGCCCTCGGTCGGGAAGACACGTTCCTGATCCGATTTGGAAGGAGCAAATGCCATTAGGAGGCCTTCCTAACCGCATCAGAATCAGGCCCTCGGTCGGGAAGCTTTTCCAACCTGCATCAGAATCGGGCCCAAAATGTTTGGTACCATACATCCCTGGGTACAGTGAAGCTATCATGGTGCTGGGGAACTCGTAATGACGGGTGTCCAGCCCATGTGCTCTCTATGGCTTCCCTGTGCACTTACAATATCCAAGAATGCACTTAGATATTGTAGGGTCATATCTGCTCAGACAGATATGACCCCACACATGATATTGTGCACCCTGCCTTAGGGTAGTAAGGCCTGGAGTAGGGGTGACTTACCTATACCTCATGCAGTGTCTGTGGGCATGTCACACAGGAATGTGTGCCTTGTTGACTCTTCAGTTTT
Source organism: Calotriton arnoldi (assembly GCA_963921515.1). Taxonomy (NCBI): domain Eukaryota; kingdom Metazoa; phylum Chordata; class Amphibia; order Caudata; family Salamandridae; genus Calotriton; species Calotriton arnoldi. The sequence continues at coordinate 10,832 of CAWUFW010025141.1, forward strand.
CTCTGTACTAAGACACACAGCCTGCAATGGCAGTTTGCATGGTCTTGGTGAGGGGTCCCTAGGGTGGCACAATTTGTGCTGCAGCCCTAGTGGACCCTCTTCAGTCCCAATGCCATAGGTACCAGGGGAACCATTTACTAGGGACTTACAGGGGTTGCTGAAGTTGTGTCAATCGTGGTACAATTTTTGGAAAGAGATCTGGCACTGGGGACCTGGTTAGCAGGGACCCAGTGCACTTTCATTTGAAATCACATCATGTTCCAGGCAAAAAGTGGGGGCTAACCAGGTCAAAAGAGGCACTTTCTCACAAATATTCGAGTGGTAGGCTGTCAAGTCCTGGGGTTTTGTTACGGATATGTCCCTGATTGCCTGTATCATGTCTTCTGTGGTGATTTTAGTGTCCAATGTGAGTTTGGTTGTGGTGGGGATACGGGGTAGTGGTACGTCCCCAAGAAAGGCGCAAGAGTGGTCTTCCACTAGGTCAGATGGGGCCTGGTATAATGTGGAATAAAAGGTGTAAAAAAGGAGTAGCATGCCCTCTTGTGAGTATATAGGGACGCCAGAGGGCGCAGCCAGTTCTGTAATGAGGCTGGGTTGGTATCCAGTCTCGCGAGCCAGGCTAAAAGTTGGCCAGACTTGCCCCCTCCTGGTGGACTTTACCTGCATTCGCTGTAAAATTAAAGCATTGGAGCTGCTCTAAGAGTTGTACATAGGTTATCTTCGCTGCAGCTAACTGTGGGACCTTCCCTTGGTCCTGATCTGCCACCTTACTGAATTGTGGAAGGTGCTTCTCGGCGGCTTGTATTTCTCTATCTAGAGTCCTGTGGACCTCCACCTGCTGTATGCAAAAGCCCCCCATCACTGTTTTAAATGCATCCCATTCCACCGTCCTCAATGAAGCGGTGTCACGGTTCTCCGCAAAGTAGTGAAGGATGTGGTTGCCCTGTTCCTTCCTGAAAACTGGGTCATCATTGAAGCAGTCGCATCGGAGACACCAAGTGGGAATTGGGGGTCTGGGGACGCCCAACAAAGGTTTATGTAGTTGGCGTCATGATCCGCAATCACACGCCCTAGATAGTCGGAGTGATGTATATGGGGAGGTAAGGAAGCAACGCACAAGAAGCGGTCAAGGTGCACATTGAGCCCGTGGGGTACGGAGTAGAATAAATACAGCTTGTGGGTAGGACTATGGAGCCGCCAGACATCCACCAGGGACCATTAATGTAGTCAGCTGCGTAGGCTCGCTGTTTGTGCATAAGGAGGGAAACTAGGGAGGTGGGTAGGCAAGGTCAAGATAAAGATCTAGAGCACAATTGTAATCCCTGCCAAGTATCCAAGGATATCAGCGAGAATGAAGGAGTGGTGTCTCAAAAGTCAGCTTGCCCTGAGTTAGGGCATAAATACTAACCCCGGGCGGAGTTCGCGGAGTTGCACTACGTGGAACACCGCGAAGTGCAAAAAAAACTCAGTCGCACTACGCAGAGCTCCGCGAGCGGCGGAGTATAATAGAAAAATGCCGTTCGCGGTGATTGCACAGTGCGGACAAGCATCCGGCACTGTGCAATCATTGCGAACGGCACCATGCACAGCGCAAGCTTTCCTTTTCTGCCGCTCGAGTAGACTTTTACTCGAGCGGCAGCTTTCTCAACGCGAACAGGCAGGGCCTGATTCACAGAACTAACTTACGTCAAAATCCTAAACTTACAACAATTTTGGTATTCACAGAATGAACTTACTCATTTGGGTATTCACAGAATGAACTTACACATTTGGGTATTCACAGAATGAACTTACAACAATTTTGGTATTCACAGAATGAACTTACACATTTGGGTATTCACAGAATGAACTTACAACAATTTTGGTATTCACAGAATGAACTTACACATTTGGGTATTCACAGAATGAACTTAGAACAATTTTGGTATTCACAGAATTAACTTACTCATTTTGGTATTCACAGAAGGCACTTACTCATCAATGAGTAAGTGCCTTCTGTGAATACCAAAATGTGTAAGTTACACAAAATGTGTAAGTTACACAAAATGTGTAAGTTACACAAAATGAGTAAGTTACACAAAATGTGTAAGTTACACAAAATGAGTAAGTTACACAAAATGTGTAAGTTACACAAAATGTGTAAGTTACACAAAATGTGTAAGTGTTTTCTGTGAATACCAAAATGAGTAAGTTTATTCTGTGAATACCAAAATGAGAAAGTTTTTCTGTGAATACCAAAATGAGTAAGTTCATTCTGTGAATACCAAAATGGTAGTAAGTTTAGGATTTTGTCGTAAGTTAGTTCTGTGAATCGGGCCCCACGTTTCTCAACGCGAGCGGTCGCGAGCATACGCAACCACTCGCAATGAGAAACCTGACCCCCCCCGCGTTGAGAAATCTCGCTGGGATGTTGATTTTCCGCGCTCGCCAACTTGATGTTGACGATCGCAAACGAGGAAAAATCTCGCCGGGAGGTTGATTTTCCTCGCTCGCGGTCGCCAACTTGACGTTGACGAACGTGAGCGAGGAAAAAAACTCTGCTCCGCAACGCGAAGCGGAGTTTTTCGGAACTCCGCGATCTTCGCGTAACGCGGAGTGCAGAAAACTCCGCGAGCGGAGCGGAGTTCACCGCCCAGGGTTAATAAATACCGTCAAGGAGTAAGGGGTGGCCATCTAGGCATCCCTTTAGGAGAACATAGCGACCGTCAGCATCAATAGTGGCGTTCAGAACCTGGTACTGACCCAAATTAGAGCGCCAAGAACATACGCCGAATAGGTAGTGGCATAAACGTGTCCTCTCCAGTGCTTGCGTAAATATTCTACCTCATCTATTGTGGTGTGGGTCTCCTGTAAGAGGACCACATGTGCATGCTGAGTTGCGACGTAGGAGTATACCTCCTACCTCTTACGGGCAGTGTGAATGCCTCGTACATTCAGTGTAAGTAGGCATAGTGTGTCTGGAGGAGACTACATGTTGAATGTGTTACATGGGGTTTACCGGGAGGGGGAAGCTTTCGCATAGTGCGTTGTTACTGTGATCCCGCTCATGGTGCGCAAGTGAGGTTGGTGTTGAGAATCTGCCATTTTGTGGATAAAGTATAGGGATAGGGCAGAGTAGGGAATCGGATGTAACTGGGTAAGTAGAACAGGGAGTGCATACTGTAACTACAGTTCGCCCAAACAATGTCATGTATGTAACTCGAAGAAAGTGGGGTGGAGCAACTGCGGAGGTGTAGCGGCAAGCCGCGAATTTCCTGATGGATGAATCATGAAGGCCCGTGGGACCTGCTGTGACCACCGGGATGGCGAGGGGGGAATAGAGTATTAAAATTCAGGAAGGGTGCATGTGGTCTAAGTGGGATGTATGAGTTGTAGCGCACATCCCCAAGGACTCCGTCTAAGGGGGCCCAAATAGGTCATTGCATGGGGTCGAAAGGGGAGTGACAGTGAAACAGTGCTGTAGTCTCAGTAGTCTCAATGCAGTGAGCAGAAGACTGCATGCAGGGTGAGGGGAAAAGCGAGAGGAAAAGGCAGTGTAGCGTTAGCATGAACATAAGACCTCAAGATATATTAACAAAACATATCAATAAGCAACAGTTCATTGCAGTCATATAGTAGCATCTGCTGTTTGCAGCAGCATCTCTGAGCATTTTGGGGAGGTACGCTGAGAGTCATCGGAGATGAGAGTATCATCATCGGTGATGAAGAGGATGGGACCTTTTTCATCATCAGTAGTAGCATTGTTAGGTGCGATGTCCGCTACCTCCCGCAGGGCATGCCGCCTGTCTTTAATGATCTGTTCAAGATTTGGGGGTGCTGCCGTGGACGATCGTTGGGTGCTCCGAGTACAGGAATGGTTGCGCCTCTTTCGTCTTGGTTTAGGCAAAGATTGGGAGGGTCTATTGTGGTCAGCCACTGCGGGCCGTACTGTTGGTAGGATGACATGATCAGAGAAAAATAAGACAAGGGCTACCCTTCCACAATAACAAACTGTATTTGTCCTCCAAAGAAATCCAGTTGAAAGCTTTTAAATAGTGTCATGCGTCGGTAGTGGCTGGGCATCCTGGATGTTTGAGAACACTGCATTTGATGCAACGTAATTTCTGGTGGGATACCATGGGAGTAGATGTAAAGAATTGGATTAAAGAATGTGACACATGTGCCAGAGCTAAGACCAGTTCTTCAAGGGCTACAGGGAAATTAATGTCAATGTCAACGCCCGATCAACCATGGAAAAGTATCAGTGTGGATTTTGTTACAGGATTGCCAAAGAATCAGGGTTGTGCTGCTATTTTGGCAGCAATAGACAGTCTCACCAAAATGGGACACTTCATGTCATGCATAACATTACTGACGGCTAATTAAACAGCACAAATATTACTATCTATTGTGGTTTGTTTGCATGGGTTACCGGAAGTTATCATATCAGACAGAGGACCACAGTTTACAGCACGTTTTTGGCAGATGTGGTGTAAGACCTTACAGATCACATTGGCAATGTTCACCAGTTTCCATCCACAAACAGATGGACAAACAGAAAGGATCAATCAGACTCTTAAAAAATATCTGTGCTGTTATGCGGAAGAGGCCAGGGAGTCATGGGTATCATTGTTATGGCTTGCTGAGTTGTCCTACAACAACACTTTGCATAGTGCTTTAGGTGTTTTGCCTTTCTTTGCAACATATGGGTATCATTCCAAAGTGATAGCAATCACCATACCTATGGAAGCTATTAATCATCCATCTGTACAGTCTCATATGAATACAAATCCTTTCGAATAAATAAAAACAGCAATACAAAAAATGGGCAGATAGACATCGGAGGGAGGGTTCAAAGTATCAGCCTAGAGACACGGTGTGGTTATCTACAAGAAATCAGTTTCAAGGTGTGCCATGTGTTTCATCCGAAGTACATTGGTCCATATACGGTACTTAAGTAGATCAATCCCATAGTGTACAAGTTGAAACTGCTGAACACTCTGAATGTACATCCTGTTTTTTTCATTGTAGTCTTCTGAAATCTGCCTCCAGAGCTAGGCGTCAAGCTGTCCCTCTGATCCTACTAGATGTTAATCTGGAATACAAAATACGACGCATTCTTGATTCTAAATACCATAGGGCCAATTGTGGTATTTGGTATCTTGGAAGGGCTATACGGCTGATGATGATTCATGAGAACCGTGTACCAATGTGCATGCTCCTCGAGTGGTGAGGTCTTTCCATTTGGCACATTTTAAGAAGCCTGGACTAAAGAGGCGCATCGGAGGGGGCATACTGTCAGGATTCGTCCCTCCTAATGCGCCTTCATTGGAGAAAACATGAACAGGTAATGAAACAAATTGAGACGGAATGGAATTGCGGATTAAATCGTGTTTGCAGTGCATAGTTTCTTTAGAAAACTACAATTCCCATGAAGCAAGTGAAGGCTCATGGGATTTATAGGAGAAACCACACACCGGCAGGCTTGCGTAATTCATTTGCGGAAGAGTGATCGCTGGACGTTCGTCGGTAGTTAGAGACGCGTTTGTCTCTTTGAACATTCACCGTCTTTGCTTCAGAATTCTGCGGCCTTTGCTCGCCACCCCCCTCCTCTTTTTGAGGAAGACGTTTGTGGGCTGGTTGTAATGCCAGGAGGCATTATGATTCCGCCAAAGTGAGACGTGTGTCCCAAGCCTTCCAGCGGTGGTGCCGCGCCAGTTGTATTTGAAGTATTTCTAGATCCAGGTAGGGAGTCTTCAGTGGGGGTTCACCTTGAGCGCTTGGGACTTGGCGAACTCCTGGAATTTTCTACGGGAGAGTTACTAAGGAGCGCTCTTTTTCCAGTAATTCTTTTTTTTTAACTTGTATCATTTTGTTGTCACGAGGAAGGTAAGGATGGACCTTCCGTGCTCCTGTGATTTGTTTCTTTGTGTTCTTATAAGCTTTGTGTGCAGAAATCCATTTCTTAGTGGAATCAAACTAAAACAAATGAAAATCTCATAATTATATGCAGAGTTATAAATATATATATATATATAATTACAAATTGGAATTTACATTAATTCTAAATAATCCTTTAGGAGCCTTGGAAAGACCACCAATCTTCAACATGACCTCGTCTACCCTCTCCCTGACGATGACGCCGCTTCCTCGGACACTGCTTGCTGTCTTGCCCTGCTGAACCTTACTTTCTCAGACATTTTTCATAAAAAATCCTTCTCAATCCGAAGGTAAGTGGAGACCGGGCCCAATCCACTTTGTGTATCCGACCTGTGCTCCATCGCGGTCAGCCATACCTTTCAACTTTGCCATAGTGTCATGTGACTAGATGTCTGCGGTTGTCGCTTTGATTTTTTAGGTGCTATTATTCACTTTAAACTTTAAAAATTCGGGGAGTGGCCAAGATGGACGTCCTGGCGCTGCTTTGCTCCCTGAACTGCCATAACAATATCTCTAGCTGGGAAAGATTGTGTCAAACGCCTTAGCGAAGAGCCAGGACAAGCCTGTGACTGCTGTGAAAGAGAGCTTGGGTGGATTTACAGTGGCAGAGCCCAGAGAATTTGCACACATGCTACACCCTCAGAGCGGCATCTACTCAAGATGGTAGCCGTGGCCTAACGAGGGCTCAGCACTTGTCCCATTTTGCTTGGCCAGCTGCTAGCCACAGAAGCATGTGGCCGTGACCCTGCCCGAATACATTTTGTGAGCCATTGAGCCCTCCACCTTCGGGGCCTGGGCGGCTCCACGCTTAGGCTCAGGCACCTCCAGCCACCCATGGGCAAAGTGTTGTGAAGTCAGGTGGGCTCCCAAAATGGCATTGAGGTGGTGTACAGAGCCCCTCTCCACCTGCAGGACCTCCTCCAGAGCTACTGGGCTGGGGCACGAGGACTGGATCGAGATGCTGTGGGCCGAAAGGTGGCAGGGACAAAGCCCTGGAGAGCAGTGAATGAGTGCCCAAACTGATTGCCAGGTGGAGAGCTGGTCTCTAGCCGCTCGCCTCACTGGCAATGAAACACAGTAGAGTCTGATCACTTTTATTCTTCCTTACTCGGCCTCCCTTGGACCTACTTGGGCCTGTTGTGCCCTTGAGGTGAATGCCTCAAGGCTGAAGGTGACGTGGAGATAGACTCCGGGCCTATAATACGATATGCCATGAAACTTGGCCGTTGGGCTCTCCATCTATCGTTTGCATGCCCTGATGGCTCCACGGAGAAACAACATCCTACTACCACGTGGCCTGTGATATCCTGAGCTAGACCTGCCCCCTAAAAGAGAAGCTCTGAGGCCCTGCATATTGACCCATGCTAACCGAAGCACATCCTACTGACTTTAGTGGCAACCCCCCTTCAGGGGTGATATCAGCTTACAATTTATGGCCGACAACCCTGACTCCATGGGTGTCGAAAAGGCCGTAAGAACCCTTGGATCTTCGCTAGTTAGTACTCCGGGTTCTGCTCTCAGCTGCACTTGCTGCCCATCATCAAGTCCTATTGGCGCAAGCGGGCTAGGAGCTAATGACAGAGAAGCCATTTTTAGTCTCTGAATGAACTGTGGTGGCTTTGTGCTGATTCATCTTCTTTACCTACTGCCTTCTATGGTGGGCCATGCGCTGACAACCTGGATTGTGGAGCACTACCATTCCAGCCTATTAACCACGGCAGCTGGTCATTCTGTGACCCGGAACTATAGGGCGGGGCAAACTCACTACCTCCCAAACACAAAGGGGCCGATTCCGATTCGGGCCGGAAATCTCTCCGACCGAGCCGGACCCGGAGAGATTTCCGACCGAATCGGACCCGTGCAGTCCGACCGAACGAGTACGATGCGCACGTATGCCATCGGACTCGAGTCGGTCGGACTCCCATTGAAGTCAATGGGAGCCTGTCGTACAACGCGTACGCGGGCTCCCATTGACTCAATGGGTGCGATGCGGACAAGTGCGCCCCCTACAGCGTATACGCGGCGAAGCGGTTCGCGCCGTACACGCACAGGTAGGGGGACCCATGGGTCCCCCTGTGTGCGACTCGCGTGGCTACGCGTACAGGGGGTCCGACACGGACCCCAAAGTACGGCTCCGACAGCTCTTTTGAGCCGGAGTGCGCGGCTCGGTCGGACTGCTCGCGGCGCGCATCGTACTTACCCGGCCGGGAACGTCTCCATTGCGCGGTGCGAGTCGTGTCCGTGCGAGTCGGTCGGTGCGGTTCGACCCGGGATCGAGTCGGTCGGAGCGGTCGGGACGCCCGGACGAGTCGGTCGGCGAATACGCATCGTACTCGCTCACCCGGACGCGCGTACGAATCGGTCGGGAAATAGGGCTCCGAATCGGATCCGGTTAAGCCGAATCCGATTCGGAGCCCTACCGGCCGAGATCGGAATCGGCCCCAAAGTAGGGTCAATCAATTCACAGCCTCGACGGTAGGACCCTGGGATGGCCCCGATAACAATGATTGATCTGCTCGACACCCAGGGATAGATGATGCAGGCACTATCCTTAAAGCAATCCAAGCACATCTCTCTGCACTTAAATTCAAGATTGCGGAGGTTGGGATTGAGGTCTCTTTTGTGCCATGATTACTGCGGTGCAGCAGATAGTCTCTGAAGCAGATGGACGTATCTCAAAACTTGAAGATAGAACACAGGAAATTACATCCACGGTCTCCCGCCTCTCATTGACATCAAAGAATTTGGAGGATGTGAGAAATAAGGCGCAACTTTGTAGCTTTCCGATTTGAGGGGTTCCCTGAAGGGGTGGAGAGCTCCTCACTGGACAGCTTCCTAGAACAATGGATCACAAATTGAATGCCCACTGATCGACTCTCAACCTGTTTCGTAATTGAATGGGAAACAGTTCTTTGACACAGAGGCCTCCCCCCGGGGTCCCTCCGTACCCCATCATTGCAAAGATACTGCACTCGATGGACATTGATATGCTTATTCGGAAAGCACACAGATTGAGTGAGCTTCCATTTCAGTCACATTGCATCATGATTTTCCCTGACTACATTCGCCATGTATGTCAATTACAGAAATCATATGACAAAGTTAAGCTAAAGCTCTGGGCTCTTTAACTCCAATACATGCTTATGTACCCAGCGAAATTTTAAGTGATTCACTGTTCCAATTCCTTTTCTTCGACAACCTGGAGGCATGGGACTAGGCAACATAGCAACAACCACTCCAATGAGTTAAACTCTCTCCTAGATAACAGCATCTTCACAAAATGTTTGGTGCCTTATAGATAAACAATTCCTACACTTCCTTCCCAATAACTTAAATTGTACTTTGACCTAAACTGCAGTAGCCTCACCTGCAGATAACTGACTTGGAGGCCAACATTATGGCCCTAGAGCGTGATGACCACGGTCAGGCAAATAAACAGGTGCAATGTTGCCTGGCTCTAGAGAGTGCATCTCTTCGCCAGCTATCTCTTGAAGAAGCTCACCAATGTGTGGTGGCCTTGACGAGGAGAGTTTATGAATGGGGTGACAAAGCGGGCAAATTATTATACTGGTTAGCGATGAAAGAAATGACTTCCCGGTTGGTGTCGTTCCTAACAGATGACCATGGTGAGACATTCACTATGGTGGCAGATGTTTCTGCTGCATTTGCAAACTATTACCACTCTCTTTAAGCAGTGTGTAAGCCCTCCCCACGGGAAGCCTCCACCCCGATCATTGAGGATCCTCCATTTCCACAGTTGTGCTCAAGCAACTGCCTTGAGCTTGACCAACATCTCACACAGGAAGAAATTGCAATTGCTTTCAAGGATATGAACTCCAGTAAAACCCCAGACCCAGATGACTACCCAGTTGAATACTATAGCCACTTTCAATCGCTCTTGAGCTGCACCCCCTTCTGGACATGTACCAAGAAGCGATCAAAAACTGCCACTTCCCCTGCAAATTGATTTGGTAACCATTGTGGTCCTTCACAAACCTGGCTGGCCCTGCCAATTGTTGTGCATCCTACCGACCAATATCTCTCAATAATATGGAGATCAAGATTGATGCTAAGGCACTGATGAACAGACTTCTAACAGTAGTACCACATTTGGTCCACCCAGACCAGTTTGGTGTTTATGCCATTTTGCAGCACTAGACATTATATCCTTAGAGTCCAAAGGCCCTTGCACTTCCATCCGACCTGAAAGACCCCATTACCTTAATGCTTATAGATTTCAAGAAGGCCTTCAACTTGGGAGTACTAACAAACATGGGGTTTGGGTGTAGGATCAGGTCGTACGCCCGGATTCTATACTCACACCTGTGTGCCTAAGTTTGAGTCAACCGTATTCTCTCCGCTCCATTTCCTATTCATCTAGGCACCCGCAGGGGTGTCCCGTATCACCCCTTCTTTTTTGCCTTAGCCATAGAACCGTTAGTGGTATGAATCAGATACGATGGCCAGATTTGGGGACTCGACTGAGGGGGTGGCAATGGATGACTGGATCACACATCATGCAGATAACTTGTATTCTTTTCCTGACCCTCTCTCACAGGCCCTACCTGTTTTAAATACTGACTCTTTATGGGTAAATGTATGGCCTCCAATTTAGTTGGTCCAAATCTCTCTCCGTTCCACTGAAAGGTGACAGGAACATGGTGGATTGGCAATCAAGGTTACCATTTCATAGACTTATGGGCCAATTTATGGTTTATATCTTTTTATTCATTTAACTCAGTAACACATGGGGAAAAGAAACAGAAGGTTGTGGGTTTATCGGGGGTGGATAGTGAAACAAGAGAGGGGGAACAGACCAACATAAGGGAAGACTAAACAGGGAGGAAGTTGGTCTCCACCTCACGGGTAAAGTCCCTATATGCTGAATGAAATCATCAGGCTTGGCAAAGGTGCTGCTTCGGATTGGTAATGGACTCTCCACATCGTGGTGGTCCTGCGTGGACGCTGGCCTCGTTAGCCTAAGAACATGGAGGTATTTTGGGCAGGAACATTCTCAGAAGTCTCATGATAAAAGTTGAAGACAAGGATCCCACATTTTTTTGAAATGCAGCAGTTTGTTGTCAAACTCAGGCCGTGAGTATTTCCATCCCTATAGTGTCCCAAAGTCTTTGGACCAATCAGTATGTTCTGGTGGGGTGACGGTGTACCACTTCGAGGTTGTAGCCTATTTGGCTGCATATAAAGCCATAGTGATGGCCCTTCCCTTCGTAGAGAATAGCAGATAGGCATTCAGGAGGCCTAGCAAAACATAACTTGAAAGGTGGGAAATATATGTATCAAAGGTCTAGTTGAAGTCTTTCAGAACTTCCTCCCAATACCGATTGAGTTTGGGGCCTGAGTAACCACAATTATGCCAGCAGTCCTCGGAGCTTCCATGCCTCCACTTCACACCAGGCATCGCCTTTTTGCCCGCTGCACTAAATGAAGAGAAGCATGACCTGTGGAGAATATTGGTCCATTCCCTGGGAGTGAATAAGTGTTCCAGTTCAGCCTCCCATCTGGGTTAGGCAGAGGACATATTGGTGTCAACGGCTTTATTGAGAAAGGTGTAAAGGTCTGAGACCAAGCCTCTGTCTCTCATATTCAGCCATTTTTCGTAGTTCGTCAGCAGGCTACTGGCAAATTGATATGTTAAAGGGGGTGAAGGGCTAAATTTCTTGGGCAGAAATCCCATAGCTATCCTGTAGCTTTGGGAAGTCCATGAGAAATGTGTTTGCATTGTGCTACCTGGGAGGCATGATATGTGTTACCTGTGGCAGTGGGGGGATTGCGACTAATGGGGGATGAGGCAGGAAATGTGTGGAGAATCCTCTCAGGAGCATGACTCTATTCCATGCCTCTACTGTGGCCCGCTCAACTGGTGATATGTGCACCCTGGGAGGGTCGGTGCTTTCTAGGGAAACATAGGGGCCAATTTATATGTTGGCGGTGTGCATACTCCGTCACAACGGTAATGAACTATACATACCGCCAACATAATGGCCCGCCTGCCCAGTCTAATTGCAGGCGGACCATAGGTTTGGCTAAGGCAGTGACTACTCTATCACTGCCATAGTAAAACCTCTTCAATGGCCTGACGGAGTAAGGTCCGTCAGAGAAATGGCTACAAGTCCACCTGCCCAATTTAGAGGGGCAGACATGTAGCCATTTTTTTACTGTCTGTCACTGACAAACCTGGTGGCGAGGGACAGTAAAATGCAAATAATGCCCCCCCGCCATGGGAGATGACTCTCATGGCGGGGGGAGTATTATTTTTTTATTTTGAAAAAGAAAATCCTTTTTGGAATTTCTCGTTTTTCAAATAAAAAAATAAAACTGTTTGGTGCAGGTTTGCATCAGCATGACGCAACCCTGCACGAAACAGTCATATGTATTGACAGGAACCGCCATGTCAGCGGTTCCTGCCAATACCTTATAAATGACTTCCAGATTGGCCGTTGTTTATAAATTAGGTGGGTACTCCCTCCACAAGGGGGATGGAGTGATCTACCCTGTCCCCTTAGAAGAACAGCGGGCCATCCGCTGATATATAAACTTGCTCGTTAGTTTCCATTACTTAGAAATTCACATAGCTTTGGAACCTAATCTAACTTGGAGCGTGAACTTGAAATGAATGACGAAAGGATCTCACCACATGAGCCAAACTTCCTCTTAATGTTCTCTGCAAAGTAGTCCCATTTATAATGATAGGATTGCCACGAATACTGTACGTCCTCAAAAATGTTCTTGCCTGTGCCACAACCTGGTTTTAGAAGGTGTTTACTAAGATTTGATCTTTTTTGTGGTTAAACCAACCTTCTTGTTTGGCCTCTGGTAAATGCGGCCAATCGCCTTATGACAGAGGGATAGGCATGGTGGACATTCAATTATATTACTGGGCGGCGCAGATGTTGGTAGTTAATGATTGGCTGAGTGGCGGATGGCACAGCCCCTCTTTCGACTGGAAGTGGCACTGATGGGATGAGACAATATCCTAGGTTTGCTCTGTGAGGACCTTATCTCTCAAACCCTCCAAGACTTTACTAGAGTAGTTCTACTGACATGGTGAGCTGCATTAAGATGGATCAGATGGGATCGGAGGATTAGGCTTTAAAGGCCTCTATGGAGAGGGCTATAGCTGCAACATTCGGCATCCCTCATGGGATTCCAGAGGTGGGATCTTATTGGCATCTCCATGGTGGAAGACGTTTGGCAGGACACCCATCAAAAATCTTTTCAAGGCCTTCAAACTGAATACTCATTACACCAATGTCAGTCCTACCACTATTTACAATTACATCATGCACTTCATTCCCATTGGGAAGCCTCAATGATGTACCCAACTGCAGTAAATTGTGTTACTGGTTGAGGGGGGATGAAACCCTTCTGAAGCAGCAACCACAGTTCTTCTCAGGGTGACGTCCCAAGCAAACCCTAAATTAACCTGTGCTCAACCCTCGGGTAACTTGGGACAGAGTAGTTTGGCTTAACTCAGAGGCAATGTGTAAAGTATTTGTGCAACACTTCAAACAGTGACACAGTGAAAACACGCCATAAAAGGAGCCCACCACAGAATTAGTAAAACAGAGTAATTGTTAATAAATAAAACAAGACCAAAACGACAGAAATCCAATTGATTTTGACGAAATGAATAGCGGCGCAGTTAAGGCATTTACGTGTGTGTTGGGAATCGGCCTGTGAACTGCGTGTTGACGTCACGCGATACCAGAGCACGTTTGGAGCTCGCTGCTGTTGCTGCTGCACAGGCCGATACTGCTCCGAGATTCAGTGCTTCGGGGGAGTCCTGGAATCAGTTTCTGGGATCATCTTTATCCTCATTCGGGGTCTGGGATCCCAGCCTCTGATCCTGCCGGTCAGACCAGACCACCCACCAGACTACTCACTCCAGAACCAACAAGGGGCCCCGGAGGACTTCGGAGAGGCTGGGACGGCAGGCGCAGAAAGGAGTGAAGCAGTGGAGACGGCGCAGCAGCAAGGAGCAGCAAGGAGGCATCAAGGAGGTGGCAGGGAGGGGGAGTTACGGGGTTGTTGTACGCTGTTGGGCACTGTTGGAAGCTGTTGGGCACTGTTGGACGTCAAAGAGTTACGTAATACTATGGTAGTATTACGGTAGTGTATCTCACACAAAAGGGTCAAAGGGAAGTATGTGCTACAAACTGTCCTATACAACTTCCAAAGTAACTAGGCTCACACAGTGTATAGGGTAGCGAAAGCAACAAAGAACAGGACATTTAAGGCAGGTGAATGGTGAGGGCACTCCAGGTGTTTTAGATGAGAACCCTCACTCACCCAAGGGTGACATGCTTCATCATTGGGTCCCTCCACACACTGGGACTGCAAGGTACCCAGTGTGGGCTACAACTTTCCAGAAGGAAAGGAGCTGGAGTGTTTTATGTGGCACGTCTATGTCCTAATAGCTCCGGGGTGGGCTGAGGGGCAGAGTACAAATGAAACAGTGAGTTAAAACTATCTCAATAGGAGCAAAAACAACTTTATTTATATGCCCTAAGGGATAGAGATTAAAAGCACAGTGAAACAGGGTAATGGATGTTCACCCTGTATGAGGTCAACATGTTTCTGCCGTGTGTGACTAAGATGTTCCGGGCATTCTTCAGTACCAAGATATTCAGTCACTCTGCTAAAAACGTGTATCAAAATCATACAAAATATAGAATGTCAAATATACTCAGGCCTGTACTCTTGACCACCTGTGCGCAGTGGCACCAGATTCTCAAGTGGGTCAGGTGGCCCCTAGAAAAATGAATACGGTCCGACTCTACCATCAACAGAGTTCTTCCACACGTAGAGCTCTTACGTGTAGGCTTGCTCGCTCTCAGGAGACTCAGGTGGGAGGAATAGCGGTGCAGTTAAGGCATTTACGTGTGTGTTGGGAATCGGCCTGTGAACTGCGGTTGACATCACGCGATACCAGAGCACGTTTAGAGCTCGCTGCTGTTGCTGCTGCACAGGCCGATACTGCTCCGAGATTCGGAGCTTCGAGAGTATCCTGGAATCAGTTTCTGGGATCATCTTTATCCTCATTCGGGGTCCGGGATCCCAGCCTCTGATCCTGCCGGTCGGACCAGACCACCCACCAGACTACCCACTCCAGAACCAACAAGGGGGCCCGGAGGACTTCGGAGAGGCTGGGACGGCAGGCGCAGAGAGGAGTGAAGTAGTGGAGGTGGCGCAGCAGCAAGGAGGCATCAAGGAGGTGGCAGGTAGGGGAGGGGGAGTTGCGGGGGTTGTTGGACGCTGTTGGGCACTGTTGGACGTCAAAGAGTTACGTAATACTATGGTAGTATTACGGTAGTGCCCTTGTGTACCCCTCTCCTGCTCCTCCTGCCTTACTCCTGCCTTGCTCTTCGACAGACCATACCCTAGGACAAATTAATACAAATTCCGCTCTTGCAATGAAGTGGTCACAATCGATAGCGCTGACATGACGTGACCTACAAGAAGTTTACTCCCCAGCATTTCTAGGCGACTCCCGGCTCTTGGTCCCTTGAGTTAGAAGGGTGTGTGAAGAGGGACGATCCACAGGGCAGGGCACGAGCCAGGGAGGGTAACTAAGGAGCACGTAGGGGGTTATAGGCGAATTCCTAGGGCCGTGGCTCTCTCCCGGGAGGCACGGAAGCAGCCAGCGTTAGGTCAGTGCAGCTTGCTACCTCTGGGGGATGCTGCAGGCCATACTCCTCCTACTGTCACCTCACTGTTAATAAATCTTTTGGAGCCCCCTTTGTTGCACTGTTGCACCGTTGCTGGCATCGTCAAACATCGTCTTGTCTTCTGCCCAGTTGCATCTCCTTCTTCCTGGGTTATCCTCCAATAAACTCTATAGCCGGGGACCAATAAATGAAAAAGTATTGGCATCGGTTATCCCAATAAAAAACTTCCGAACTGCCAGGGCTCAGGCCCTAATTGAGGCTGCACACAAACTCTAGGAGTACGATGACTTCCAGAAGACTACGTTCTGGCCGTGTGATTTCCTCCTCACCAAGACAAGTTCACAAAGTTAGGAGACTGCACAGTAGTACAAAAATTCTCCAGCCGCATCGCTACAAATCGTAACCAGCTATTACTGTTTTTTTTAAAAAAGATGTCTCAGATCGCACCTGAGGTGGAAGCAGTGTCCTCCGATGGGCTGACCTCTACTCTTCATCCAGGGACGCCCTCTACGCCACCCTATATATCGACTGATGTTGACTTTCGGGGGGGCCATGAAATCTCTGTTGGAGGCAGTACTCAGATAAATGGGGGTGTCCAGGAAGATTTAGTCCTGCAATTTACGGTTCCTCCTTCCTCCCCGGATGCCGGAGCTCCAACGTATTTCATGAACTGCTCCATAATTCCCTGGATATTTTTCATAAAGACTGTTTTTCTCTTGTCTCAAGTGACCCGGAAGATACCTGTAAGGGGGTCAGCGAGGGTGGTGGTCTGGAGGAACATCTGGGAGCCGCTTCTAGTACAGTGGGTAGGGCTGTGAGGATTGGGGAAGATTTCACTCTCCCCGATATCGACATTGAAGGGCAATCAGGGGACTGGGGGGCCCCACTAGAGTGCACCACTAAGGACGAGCCCCCAATGATTAGATCTAATGAAAGGAGTCTTTTAAATTTAAGCTTTTCCCCTCAACATCTTTCTATGACCCCCCTGTACTGTAGCTCTAGTCATTTGATCGGTTCTTCCTCTGAATTAGTTCACAATGTATTTCTTCCAGGCACTTAGACCAAGAGTGGAAATGGCGGGAATGGTGTACCCTCCGAATACCTTTTTTATATTGGAAAAATGTTATATTCTATTTTGTCTTTATTCGAAAAATCGGTGTCCATCTCTGATCATATACTGGAAAGGATGTCTGTAATTTTGTTTGAAGTGCAGAATGTAAATATGTTTGTAAATAAGTCAGGATCTGTTAAGCCAATACCTAAGGTACATTCTCCTATAAAATTATCTGTGAACCATAGCCTTCTTTTGTCTGCCCCACTGGGAGGACAGAGAGACGCTTCGGCTCAAGTAGGCTTAGCTCTCTATCTGCTGTCTCCCCAGAACCTGTGATCGACCTTGAAGAGGAAGTTTGTACTTAAACACCTTGTTTGGGGCCTTAGATTCAGATCCCCCACTGGGAAATTCAAGATTGAAAATCTTCCCTTTCTTCAAAAAAGGCCAGAAAAGGGGATTGAAGAAGGTGGGAAATCCAATGTGCTTGTATCACCAATAAGTATGGGAGGGGAGGGGAAGCTGTTAATTCCTGGCACCTCCCTTGCCTCTCATCCCATTCCTAACTTGATGGGGACAAGTGGTTCGAAGGAAAGGAAGGGGGAACGCCTCATAAGTAAACAAAAGGGCAAGAATATGAAAAAGTAACATAAAAAAATAAGAAGATTTCCCAAACGCAAAGCTACAAGATTGCACTTCCCAAGGTGCCCCAACAGGCAGTGTAATGCACAGAGAATGCAGGAGGAAGAACCTTCCAACCCTCCCTCCGTAGGGGGGGTTTCTAATATGGCCCCCACATCGTGTATGGCGCCAGTAGGGAGGGCTGAGTGTTTTGGGTTGGCGCTGCCTTCTCCAGATTTGTCGCCTCTGCCCTCTCAGGTAATACAATCCCCCTTATGAAATGAGTTGGCTACCCGATCGGGAGGGGAAAGGGGATTTGGTGGTGAAGTCCCCTGGCCCCAGCCGGTGTTCGGAGCTAGGGTGGGTGGTAAATTGGAGTGGGGGTCCAAAAGGCAAGCGCTACTCAAGGGGAGTCCCTTAAGGATCAAATGGGGCCCAGTCTTTTGTCCAAGAGAACCCTTGCGGTTGGTCCCCCTGATGTTCTTGTACTGCAGTCAGTTGGAGGGGATATAGCCTTTAATTATAGGAATAGGGTTTCTTTATGGATCCCCTCCGAGGGATGCAATAAACAAATCCAGGGAGGTGCAGAATATTTCAACCCCCATTCTGGACTTCACTTGGTTATTTGAAAATGAATCATCTCCGGTAAATAGAGGTTTCATCCTTAGCTTCTTCTCTGAAATTGAGGCCTTAGAGTTGATATCTAGTGGGGACATTTCAAATGTGAAGATTTTCTCATTCAAAATCTCTCCCTATTCTAGGGTCACCTTTGGCTCCCTGATTGTTGCAAACTTGGTTATGCAAAATTGTGAGCACTTTAAGCATGGGATTGACATTATACCTGTTATAGAATATGGGGAATTTCTTACTCCCCCGCACTCTGTAACTCAGTATTCGAACGGCCTAAGAGCCTCGAAAACCGTGGTGTTTGACCCGTTGTGTCCTGACTCTGATTCCTTACCTGGTAATCCTAAAGATATAGTGGTCCATCTAGGCCAAAGGGGACAATTAATAAACACATTGTCGGGTCTGGTAGCTTATCCCCAGGCACCTGGTATGGAAGATGACTTGGCCCAGTGGAGTTGGGTGGCTGGAGCTATGAACACCGTTCAGCCCACAGCGGAAAGGAATAAACTCTTGAGGTAGCGCGGGTGGGCTACTCCTGTTATGGAATATGTCTGGCCTGGGTCAAAATAAGGAAAAATGTATTTTTTGAAAACTCTGAATCCTCAAATTATGTGTCTGCAAGAAACCTGGGCTTGTAAAGCGTTTGATTGTAGGGGGTATTTTGTGTTTTCCAGTTATGCTAAGAGTTCTGAAAGAGGTCACGCTAGTTGGGGGTCGGCCATTCTGCTTAAGAATTCAATTAATTGGAACCAGACTATTTTTAGTCATCCATCGAATCTATGCCTGTGCTTGAAGTTGGCATGTGTGGGAGACAATGGTTATCCATCTTTCTTCCTTTTGGCAAACATGTATATCCCTCCTGGGAGACATTGGGACCATTTGGTGAATGTATTTTTTTCATTCGTTTATGATATAGCTATCATGGAAGAGTGTCCGTGTTCTAGTTGTGCTGGCCCCCCAGTCTAAATAGGGGTTTTCCCCTTTGAAAATATTAAACCAAGAAATAAATCGATTAATACAAAAACAGCATTTGCAGTTTTCCGTGGGTCATCAGCAGGAAATTAATCGCCTTAAACAAGAAGCCGCCGTAGAGCTGATGATCGGAGAAGGGATTACGATTCCAAGTGGATCGGTTTGAGAGAGGCTGCAAGGGTCAGAGACTCAAGGAAGTACTGGAGTCTGATTGTGGAGTATTGCAATTCAAGGCAGAAGGCTCTTCCTATCCCAATTTCCGAAAAGGACTGGGTGGATTATATTTCCCTATTATACGCAAACAATAGATCAGTAGTCTCTCTGTCGCTTTGTGCATATGAGGCCTCTCTCTTGGTATATGGTCCCCTTTCAGGAGAAGATATAGTGGGGTTCATAAAGAATGCTAGAACATCAGGTGCACAGGGGCCGGAGGGAATTCCCATTTCAATAATCAAAAAGGATGATGTTGCATGGGGTACCTTTCTCGTCCCGTTGTTTAATTACTGCTTAAAAACTGGGAAAATCCCCCAGTCTTGGTAGGGGAGTGTTGTAGTCCCACTATATAAGAAGGGTCCCAAACTTTCTCCATCTAGTTTTAGACCAATAACATTGCTGGACGCCTCGGGCAAATTATTCGCAAAGAGCATCCTTTGCCATTTACACCAATGGGCTCAGGACCAAAATATTATACCCCCAGAACAAGCCGGCTTCAGAAAGAAGCATAGCACTTTAGATAACATAACGGCCCTCCAGATTATCGTAGGGAAATATGTTTTCATCCGAGGTATGCCAATCTATACGGCGTTTATTGATTTCTCCGCAGCGTTTGATAAAGAGGACCGGCAAATGCTGTGGAGAAAGCGTCTTCTATTGGGCGCCCCTCATCATCTTCTGGCGCTCATTATGGAGTTACATTCCGACACCTGGAGTCAAGTCTTGATGGGAGGATCGCAGGGATTACCTTGTATGATCAGAACACATAATGGCTTAAGCAGGGCAGTTGTTGGCCCCTCTCTTGTTTTCTTTATATATATGATCTCCCTGGCACCTTTAATTCCGTGAGGGGGGATGCCCCTAGAATTGGATCAATGTCCGTCGGCTCTCTATTATATGCCGATGATGTGGCTATTTTTGATTTAACGCCGATGGGTTTGCAACACCGCTTGGAAGCCCTCGCTAAATACACAGAAACCCACTTCCTGAAAATAAATATTGCCAAAAGTAAGATCTTGATATTTCGTAGGAGAGGGCGCCAAGTAAAGAGGTGTTTCCAGTGGCGGTTGGGTTCTGAAAAACTTTAACAGGTTGATTCCTACTTATACCTTGGAAAGGTCTTTTCAAAAACTGGGCGGGATACAGAACATATAAAGCTCTGTACTAGCAGGGCCCTTTCCCAGGCTAGTGCATTGCACAGATTCTGTAGAATCTGTGGGAGACACCATTTTGGGCATGTCTTGTCAGTATTTAGAGTCAAAATTCCTCCCTCTTTGACCTATGCTTCAGAGGTGCTCGACATGAGTTATTAGCTTCCCTTTGATAAGAGCTAAGGTCGAATTTGGCGCCAAATTTGCAATCTAAATACTTTGGCTACCCCCAATGCTTTGAGTCTTGAATTTGGTTTAGTTTTATCATAAATCTCGTCTTTGGCAGCAGTTTTGAGGTGGGGCAATTCTCTACTCTGAGGGGGTGAGGGAACACTTAGGGCTGCCTTGAGAGCTGAAATCTTCCTCAGGCTGAAAGAGCAGTCGACATTTTTTAGGTCCTTTGAACAAGCAAATTATGCATTTGGGCTTAGCTGGAACATCGATTCCTAAAGGTAAAGGTAAATTCGTACTTGTAAAGCGCACTGCCACCCCAACTGGGGCATCCTGGCGCTATACGCATACCGCTGTGGAACCCTTCCTGGCCATTCCCTGTGAAATGTCCACTCCTGGGCACCCCCAAGGTGAAGCCAGGCATCCCAGCGCTGGTGGGGCCGTTGTGGAGATTAAGCAAGCTATTGCCCAGAGTTGCAGAGTGGGACCCATGATTAGAATAGGCACCGAGGCGAGAATTATCAGGTCCGAGGAAATTGAGTCCAAGAACCGCCGAGGCGGGAATTGAACCCTGGTCCCGGGCCAGATCTCTGCATCAGGGTCTGCCGCTCTAACCATTGAGCCACACTTCTCCTCCATGTTAAAGCCCTCACTGAAGGAGTATATAAAGAGTTCTGTGTCCACCATCAGTTTAGTTAGAGACATTGCCTTAAGTCAGTCAAAGTCACAAAACGAGGTGGTCTGTGGGTGCGCTTTGGGGAAGAAACCAGTCTTATTTAATATGGAACCTACCTCACAGGGTCAGAAGGCGGATGTTCTTGTTGAGACTGCATCTGTTGCCCTTAAAAGCAATTACGGGGATTTGGGACAAAATTCAAAAAAAGGAGAGAATCTGTGAGTTGTATCACCTACAATTTCAAGATATTAATCACATGATATCCTTATGTTCGGAGTTGCAAAAGGATAGGCATTATTTTCTACGGCCTTTATTCCTTAAATTTAATAATCATTCTGCCCTTGAGGCCCGTTCTTTTATTTGCTCCCCTCAAAATCAAATAACTTGTAACAGGATTTATCTATTTTTAAAAACATTTTCTGGGTATCTACTAGGAATTGTAATGTTGTTTTGTATGTAGTATTATTTATACTCCTCATCTTTTGGGAACATGAGCAGTGTAATATTTCTTGGAATGCCCTGATTCTTCTTGTACCTAGTATATGGCACTCTGCACTTTACTGTTTTATAATATTGTTTTATTTTTTCCTGTATTTGATATAGTATGTATGGTAAAATGATTTTAGGAGGTATTTTTATATAGCAAATTATTTATTAGAGGAAATGTATTTTTCGATTTATCTGTAGTACATGATTATGTGGACCTCCGTAGAAGTTCCGTATCATTAAAAAAAATGGAAATAAAATTGGACAGAAATCCAGTCAGTAGAACGAGAGATATTAAATTGTAAAGGTTTTAGTGGGTTCAAGAGATTCAGGTCCAGTCCTTCTCCCCCAGGCAGGAGGTCAGCAGGCCGCAGGTTAGCACAGCAAGGCTGCAGTCTAGCAAGGCAGTAGTCCAGCAGGTCAGCAATCCAGCAAAGTGGCAGTCCTTCAGTGCACAACAGTCCTTTCTGGCAGAGTATCCACAGGTCCAACGAACTCCAGATGGGTCCTTTTTGGTGGAGATGGTGCAGGTGGAGCTCTGTTAATCTGTTGCTTTCAGGGAGTCCACTCCTTAATCCTTGAGAAGCCAGGCAAAGTCCTTAGGGCTGTAGTTGCAGATTGTGCAGCAGGTGCAGGCCTTCAGAGTGCAATCCTTTGGGTGTGGATCATGGTTCCCACAGGGCAGTCCTCCTTCTCCTTGTTGTTTCAGACTTGAAATCTGAGTTGCTGGGCAACGCTCCCATATTTATTCACAGTTTTTGGTAGTCAAGCAGGGGACACCCCTGACCATTGGGATTAAGGGTGCCACCCAGGTGTATGACCACTTCCTCCAAAGTGTGGCATATTCTTGACCCAGAAAGCACTATTTTTCCAAAATCCAAAATGGAGAAACTCTCTCCTGAAGGTTAGATCTGGCTAAGCAAACCCACTGGTGTAGCTAAGTTTTCCTGACACTCCTCTTCCAGCCCCTTCACTAATCTGATTACTGGGGCTCCTGTCTGGATGGGGTGAGCCTTTGCTGCCCTATACTGTCATTCTCTCTTTGAAGACCAGTTTGGCTACTCCACCCCATCCTGATTTTTGCTCTGCAGCTTGCAGTTCTCCTCCCACAGGCAATCCTGTGTCTCTAGTTAGGCCACTTGACAGCCTGGCAGAGGCTGACCAATCAGAGCAAGGTTGCTGAAAGGCTGGATTTTGGCTTACAGAAAAGAAAGTTCTATTACTTATTTTCTGTGTAGTTATAATAAATCTAACAGTGGCAAGTTGCTGGATTTATTGTAACTATCATTTTGATACTTTGAAGTAAATTTTGAGCTCCTTTCTTTCAATAGTTCTACTGTAATAAAGTATTCCAATGTTACCCTATAGAGCCATTGACTACAATGGTGAAAAACGAAATTGGCAGTTTCCCCCTCACCAGGGCATATAACAAATCTTTTTATAATGCCCTTGCTTATAGTTATAAGGCACCCTGCTCCTGGGGCTCCTGGGTGAGACCTTAGGGGTGGCTTATATTTAAAAATAAGGTAATTTGAGACTTTGGAAGTACCTTTAATTCCAAAGTCGAATTCGCATATCATTTTAATGTAAAGGCAGCCTGAAAGGCAGGACTGCCTTTAAAATGACAGCAGGCAGCACTGTAGTGCACATTTAAATGCATTAAGTCTACTGGGCCGCTAAACCTACATTCCCTATCATATACTAGGGACTTTCAGCTAGGCTGTCAGTACCAGTTGTAATTAAACCCAATTACCACATACCTTTTAATCAGAGCACTGGACCTGGGTCTGTCAAGCGGAGCCCAGGGCGCAGTCAGAGTCAGTTACCACCAGTATCAATCAGAAAATTGGGGTGATCAGAGCCAAAAGAATGACTTTCCCACAACCATAAGTTAAGAATTTTCATTACAATTCCAAAGACACCAACCATGAACTGGGTACCTGCTCCCATTCGGAAATTACAGCTTCCTAAATGTAATAAGGTAACATCAATATTAGTCTATAAGATACATAGGTCTTGCAGCAGTTAAAAATGAATTTAAAAGTTTTTCACTGCCAGGACATATAAAACTTAAAAGTGCATGTCCTACCTTTTACATACACTGCACCCTGCCCTCTGGGTTGTCCAGAGCCTACCCTAGGAATGACTTATATGTATTAAAGAGAAGCTTTTGGCCTGGCAAAATGTTTATTTTGCCAGGTTGACATGGCAGTTACAAACCGCACACACAGGTTGCAGTGGCAGGCCTGAGACCTGTAGAAAGGGCTGCTTAAGTGGGTGGTACAATCAGTGCTGCAGGGCCACTAGTAGCATTTAATTTACAGACTCTGGGCACATATAGTGCCACTTTACTAGACCAGTTGGGGATGAGCCAATATTACCATGTTTTATGGAGTGAGCACATGCACTTTAGAACTGGTTAGTAGGGGTAAACGCACAAAGTCCTAAGGCCAGCAAAAACGAGATCAGCAAAAATGGAGGTGGAAGGAAAATGTTTGGGGGAAGACCACCCTAAGGCCTTATCCTTATGTTAAGAGAGATATCCCGAATCTACCCTATAGGCCCTTGTGATTAATTCTTCAGGCCTTTTTGCAACTTTAAAGACACGCTGTGAGGATTGGGTAGG
The DNA here is from genome assembly GCA_963921515.1 of Calotriton arnoldi. Taxonomy (NCBI): domain Eukaryota; kingdom Metazoa; phylum Chordata; class Amphibia; order Caudata; family Salamandridae; genus Calotriton; species Calotriton arnoldi. The sequence continues at coordinate 35,034 of CAWUFW010025141.1, forward strand.
TCCGTTGGATGACTCAGACAGGAGAGACGCTTGCATGTCCCCTAGAATGCTGGTCACCCCTAAAGACTTCGACATATCCAACCTAAGTACCTCCACTTGGCTATATCACACCTATGAGATTGTGGTGGGCCAACAAATAGACCACAACAGCCTGTTATCACTGCCCAGAGGAGTGGGTGCACTTTTTCCATGTGGTGTGGGAATGCCCTCCCATTATGCGTTATTGGCAAGTTGTGTTTGCTTCTCTCACACAAGTGCTTGGAGAACAGATGGAACCATCCCCACATGTTGCATTGTTGAGTATCGTAGAGGATGTTGGGGGAACCCAAATGGATCGCACCCAAATACGGATTTTGGGACGGTGCTTGCCAAAAGAGACATAGCTAAATATTGGAACTCCCCATCCCCTCCAACCTTGGCCAGTTGGTGAGCGGCAGTGAACGAGTGTGCAAAATTAGAAGAACCAATCTACCACTCCAAGGGCTGTCCTCAGAAACTTAAGAAAGATGGAGAAAATGGTGGGCACATCATTGTTTAGGCAAATGAATATCTAGTCTTATCCAGACAGCGCTGTTAAATTGATACGCATTTACTATGTTGGCAGTATTTCGAATGTGTTGTTACCGATTGTCTTGAAAATAATAAAATATGAATATATACAAAAAGAGTGAATGAAAAGACTGGAAGTTGCCGTTGATGTCCTGATTATTTCCAGTTTGGATACAGGTTGTGGTAATTCCCTAGAAATAATATAATTGGTGTAACAGCCTTCCAATTACTTAACTTACCTCATGGTTCACAGAGTCTTTGCTAGGCAGTTGTGTCACATTGTTGATGTTGCCAGGACCTTGCTTCTCTGATCTAGGATTCCCTTTGCAAAAAACAGTTGTTTCCATTAAGGTTTGTTTGAGGGACATTTGGGACAGAGAGAACTCTTCTGAACGTTGAATCGTGTTGTGAAAACAAACTTTAAAATATACTGACCATTTAACTTGAACTTTTCTAAAGATTGCAGAGATTTTTGCTTTACACTAGAGGTTTATGAGGCGACAGAATAGGGGAAATTCTTAAGAGAAAACTATTTCGTACATGCTATGTATATAATTATGTAAAGACCACTTCTATGCACTATGCTAAGAAAGCATGGAGTAGGTCAACTCGCATCTAGAGTTTCTTAGGATTCAGCGCACTGCATATCTGTTTAAAACAAGAAGCTGTAAATATCAGTAGTTGGGAGACACTGTTCCCTCGAAAGATAAAAAAACATCAGCTGGGCTCAGCTCCTCTCAGACTTGGCTCGGTATCAGCTCTCAGCATAGGGCTGGATTCTGCTGCACTACAACAATCTGGCGATCTCTGTCAGGACCTCTGGCAGTATCTAGTTCGATAACCTCGGGCGAAGTACCTTTCTCTGTAAGTGGCCACTTGATGGGCCTTTTATACTGTTGACCATCAATCTTACCTTGCATGGGGAATTTTTGACAGAGCCTGTATGCATCAATCTGCTAGTCTTTAAACGCACAAGTATAAACCAGTATGGTAAAAATACATCAATTCAGATGGCATTGTTATTTTCATTATCTGACCTTGAAATATAGATCACAAGGCAATTGTCCCAGACTCATGCTTCATTGGGTGTCTTATCAATGTCATTGAATTATTTGACACTTTCACAGGTTCTTCAAAAGATAAGGACAGACAACATCTTCATCAGGCAGAAAATGGAGCCTTGGCCTGCTCATAATGGAGTTTGGCCTTAGGGTCTTTATGTCGGCTGATGATCATATATGTAAGATACTTATCTCTTGTATTTTTAGGTTCAGAAACAGCAAGTTCTCTCTCAGGGGATCTCCATTGATAATCATCAGCACTGAATAGTCCTGTCCACGTGTGGGGATCCTGGAGCAGTTCTTTCAAAGTCACATCTACTTTCCCTTACTTCAGAAAGGCCAGGGAAAATATGTGACAGACGTGTTACATTTTTGCAGCCCTAAAAACAGGATATATTGCCAATGTTTATTGAATTACTTTATAAATTAGAAGAAAAAAGGGTCATACCCTTAAAAATCACTTAAGCAAAAGTTAAAATTGATCTATGAAAAACATCCTTTACAAATGCTAGCAATGTAGCCTGTAAAAACTGCAGCATTGAAACAATGTAAACAGGACACTGCGCTTTTAAGAGCCTTCTAAGCGCACATGTCCAATCATGCCTTGTAGTTGGCAGTTTACTTGACTTAGTTCTTTTTTACGGCTCCTGCTGACATGATCTTGGAGCAGAGCTCTGCCTTGTTTAAGTTTTGTCCCACATAAATTTAAATCTTAGGTTTTGTAAAGCACACTTGATGTCCTTTGGGTGAAGAGCATTTTTAGATAATTTCTTGACAGGAAGTGTACTTTGGGGAAAGAGAGAAGCTTTGTCTCCATGGCCAAGTGGAGCACAGCAGACCGTGAGATTCCCTAACGGGTAAGACTTGTGAAGGGCCAGGAGACTGCACCCTCTACAAATGCCCAAAAATCACACTCAGAGGGAGATCCAAAAAGAAAGCATCTGGAGGAAAACATAACTCCCATTCGACGTCGAGGACTTTGATATCAAGAAGAGGTGCTGCACCTACTTACTCGCCGTCAAGGGCTGGTTTGACGTTGAGAACAGTTATGACATCGAGGAGGAGAACACCGTCGAGGGGGATTTCGACTTTGAGACACCATGCAACCTTGAGAACTTGGATGTCTAGACATGGCTCGACATCGAGACATCATACAACTGCCCTGACTAAGAAAGCAGAGTGGCCTTCATGGATGAAAGCTTGCAGACTTTCTTCAGAGTCTTATTCGGAGTACTCTAGGGCCTATTCACCATCTACGTCCTCCTCTCCAGTGATCATTTTGGATTCACCAACACCACCTCGAGTTCCAACAAAATCTACTTCACCTCCAAATCGCCCTCTTCATCCTTCTCCTCTTCTGTCACCAGCGATTCCAGTGGTACCTCCATTGCCAATTACGCTAGTCACTTCACCACCACAGCCTACTGAGCCATCAAGAAGTTTCCATCTTTTTTGCAGAAACACATGGTGGAAACTGTCCCCACTCACCTGAAGGGAATGGGAATTTATTCCCGTTATTTTCTGGTGAAGTAGAAGGGACCCATAAACTAATACAGATCAATTTTGACCTAAAAAAAAGCAACAAATGGGTTGGCTAAGAAAAATTCTGGATGTTGGCTATTCATCAAATCTACCCTCAACTCCATCAAGGGATGGCTATGCTCAATAGACCTGCAAAATGCCTATTTTCAGATCCCAATAGCCAAAAGACATCGAAACCTCCTGAGGGTTATGGTAGGAAAAGACCACTATCTATCAAAGATCCTTCCCTCCGGCCTCAAGTCTGCACCACAAACTTTCTCCAAATGCATGGCGGTTGTAGCAGCCCACCTCAGGAAAATGAGAATCTTTGTCTATCCATATCTTGGTGATTGGCTCATCAAGGCATCTTCCTATCAGCAAGCCAACATTATCACCTAACCGTCATGACTCTCAATCGACAAGGTCTGCGCGTGAATCATGACAAACACATCTCAACAAATGTTCGGTTCACTGACAGAATATTGACACCTGAAATATCCCCTTACCAAAATAGCGTGTCATAAATATCGATGTCAAAAATATCGACATCCTATATTTATTATGGTAAGTACAAAAATATCGAGAGAAAAAATATTGATGTCATTAATATGGTTGTACAAAATATTGTTTTATATGTATATATATATATATATATTCACTGAAAAAACCATAGGTTTTACAGACGTTATAGTTAGAAATTAGCATTTAAAAAACCTTTGAAATTCACTGAAAAAACCATAGGTTTCAGGGGCGTTATAGTTAGCTGGACATTTCACTCGTACAAAACCATAGAAATTCCACTGTTATAGTTAGTTCAGCTAACTATAACTCGCGCCCCCGCAATGCACTGCTCATGACGTCACATATTACATCATTCATGGCATGGTCAGTGACATCACTGATGACATCACTGATGACATCTGAAATGACATCACTGATGACATCATCCAGTGACTGTGTGTTTCTGTAATTTTTAAATATGTTTTACATATATTCTTAGGTGTATTGAAGAATGAGTGTGTGTATAAGTGTCTGGATGGGGGATTTTACAGGTGTGTGACTGATTGTATAAGTGAGTGATTAAACGTGTCTTACTGAATGCATGGGTTAGTGACTAAACTGTGTGAATGTGTGTATCAGTCTGTCTGTTGTTGTGTCAGCTGCTACATGGGTTGGTCAGTAGCTACATGAGTGTTTATATGGGTTATTGATTGTTTGCCTGAGTATTTGTATGGGAGACTGAGGGGTCGATTCCGATTCGGGCCGGAAAAAGCACCGACCGACTCGGATCCGGAAAAAATACCGACCGACACGTACCCGTGGCGCACGACACGCCAAGTACGATGCAAGGCGCGAAAAATCCGACCGACACGTACCGAAACCAAGTCGACCGACCAAGCCGCACGGAAAACAGCAATCCGGCCGGAAAAACACGCGAATCCAACCGACCGACACGCACCCGGAACAAATCCGACCGAAACGTACACGCGAACTCCAAACCGCAAAGTACGATGCAAGGCGCGAAAACCACGACCGAGTCGGACGGAGGACAAGCCGTACGACCGACACGCATACAAAACCGAGCCGAAGCAACACAATACACCGCGACCGACGCGTACGCAGCATAGAAAACTGCACAAACACAGCGTGAACGAAACGGAGAACACCGTACGAGACCAATGCAGGGTCCGACTCGGTCACAAGAACGTTTCCAACATACACAAACAGCACAAAGGAAAAATCACCCAAAAAAGGCCAAACAAGCAATTACCAAGCCAATAAATACTGGGGGGGTGGGGACAGAGAACAAAGACACACCCACAACTCCACCTATATAAAGGACACAAATCACTACCATGAGCCTTTGCAAATGCCATTCCACTGCCAGCACCCAAGAGAAAGCAACCACACACCCACAGCTCATCCCTCACACAAGCCACACACCATCAGCACACCAACAAATACCTACCTCACATACACCCAGCAAAACACACACTCACACACCCTCACCTGCACACCAACACACACATCACCCACCATCACCACCCATCACCATGCCCCCAAGAAGAATCCCAAGTTCCTAGATAGTGAATTGGAAGTCATGGTAGACGAGATCCTCAGGGTGGAGCCACAGCTGTTTGGCACACTGGTCCAACAGACCCCCATGTCGCAGAAAACCAAGATGTGGGAGAGGATCATCAACAGGGTGAACGCCCAATCACCATGTCGGCGCACAAAGACGGACATCCAGAACAGGTGGTATGACGTGCGCAGGAGGGTACGGGACATGCTGAAGAAAGACTACATCAACAGCCAATACACCGGCAGTGGCCCTCCTGCCAAGCCAATATACCTCAGGCCCTGGGAGGAGAAGGTGCGGGCCATCCTTCCGCCAGTGAGCGTATATGGACTAGAGGACATCCCAGAGCCTGGTGAGTACACAACAAATGTACACAATATACTGCCACAAAACACACACATCACTGTCAAGGGAGAGTCAAACCATGCACTTATAGCAATTACACAGCAACTAGAACAGAATCATCCCAAAATGTGTATGTCAGTCAGATAAACACAACACATGCCATCAAAAAAGTCACATCCAACTGTGCCAACACATGTACAAACACAACCACAACTACAGCTAGGCAGTGGCACAAATAGAACTAACAAACACATCCACACATGTAGCCACCACAAAAACACCAACACACAGTGAAGACCACTCAAAGGAAGGAATTCTGTGTATGCTGGCCAAGTCAGTGTAGCCAATAGCATCATGGGAGTCGCAGTCACACATATTGCCCCCCACAACTGTCCCATCAACACCACCATGAACCATGCGCACATCACAGGGAGTGGAGAAGGACTCACAAGATGGCTGACACTGGCTACTGCTGTGGGGAGCACAAGGCCCTGCTGGCAACTGTGCACCAACAAACAGCAGGACACCACTGACTGACATCCTGAGAGACAACTTACACTCCCTGCAATGCAAGCACGTTCCATGGTGGGATATCTGGCTAGCTGGGTGGGAAGGGGGACTTGCAGCACTGACCATAGTCACAAGCACCTCCCCTCACACCCCCCCAACACAAACTCCACAGAACCCACCTGGTAGAATGCAATGCCCCCATCCTAACACAAGATCCCACAAAGAACCACCACCCTGGGTTATGTTGTGTGAAGCACAGGGACACTCTTGGGACTCTTAGCCAAACAACTGCCAGGACAACACTCCCAGCCATCCTGTCAGCACAGCCAACCCACCCCACAGGGAAGCAGAATCAAAAGGAAGGAAGCATGGGCATGCTGGGAAGGGGGTGGAGGCAATAGCATGATGGGAGTCGTAGTCACTGATATTGGTCACCCCCACAACTGGCCCATCAACACCACCCTGAACCATGCTCACATCACAGGAAGTGGAGAAGGACTCACAAGATGGCTGACACTGGCTACTGCTGTGGGGAGCACAAGGCCCTGCTGGCAACTGTGCACCAACAAACAGCAGGACACCACTGACTGACATCCTGAGAGACAACTTACACTCCCTGCAATGCAAGCACGTTCCATGGTGGGATATCTGGCTGGCTGGGTGGGAAGGGGGACTTGCAGCACTGACCATAGTCACAAGCACCTCCCCTCACACACCCCCAACACAAACTCCACAGAACCCACCTGGTAGAATGCAATGCCCCCCATCCTAACACAAGATCCCACAAAGAACCACCACCCTGGGTTATGTTGTGTGAAGCACAAGGACACTCTTGGGACTTCTAGCCAAACAACTGCCAGGACAACACTCCCAGCCATCCTGTCAGCACAGCCAGCCCACCCCACAGGGAAGCAGAGTCAAAAGGAAGGAAGCATGGGCATGCTGGGAAGGGGGGAGGAGGCAATAGCATGATGGGAGTCGTAGTCACAGCTCTACATCCCCCAACACATGGTCCAGCAAGCTCACACTCACGCATGCACATCCCACAGAGAGTGGAAAGGCCCATCAAAGATGTCTGACACTGTTGCTGTGTCGTGGGGAGCACAAGGGCATGCTGGGTACTGCACACCAACCAACAGCAGGACACCACTGTCAGCCATCTTGCCATTGCTCTCACACCCACACATACTGAACTCCACACAAAAGCAAGTAAGTATGGGAATGCTGGGAAGTGGGGTGGAGGCAATGGCATGATGGGAGTCGTAGTCACAGACATAGCTCACCCCCACAACTGTCCCATCAACACCACCCTGAACCATGCTCACATCACAGGAAGTGGAGAAGGACTCACAAGATGGCTGACACTGGCTACTGCTGTGGGGAGCACAAGGCCCTGCTGGCTACTGTGCACCAACAAACAGCAGGACACCACTGACTGACATCCTGAGAGACAACTTACACTCCCTGCAATGCAAGCACGTTCCATGGTGGGATATCTGGCTAGCTGGGTGGGAAGGGGGACTTGCAGCACTGACCATAGTCACAAGCACCTCCCCTCACACCCCCCCCCCCAACACAAACTCCACAGAACCCACCTGGTAGAATGCAATGCCCCCATCCTAACACAAGATCCCACAAAGAACCACCACCCTGGGTTATGTTGTGTGAAGCACAGGGACACTCTTGGGACTCTTAGCCAAACAACTGCCAGGACAACACTCCCAGCCATCCTGTCAGCACAGCCAGCCCACCCCACAGGGAAGCAGAATCAAAAGGAAGGAAGCATGGGCATGCTGGGAAGGGGGTGGAGGCAATAGCATGATGGGAGTCGTAGTCACTGATATTGGTCACCCCCACAACTGGCCCATCAACACCACCCTGAACCATGCTCACATCACAGGAAGTGGAGAAGGACTCACAAGATGGCTGACACTGGCTACTGCTGTGGGGAGCACAAGGCCCTGCTGGCAACTGTGCACCAACAAACAGCAGGACACCACTGACTGACATCCTGAGAGACAACTTACACTCCCTGCAATGCAAGCACGTTCCATGGTGGGATAACTGGCTGGCTGGCTGGGTGGGAAGGAGGACTTGCAGCACTAACCATAGTCACAAGCACCTCCCCTCACACACACCCCAACACAAACTCCACAGTACCCACCTGGCAGAATGCAATGCCCCCCATCCTAACACAAGATCCCACAAAGAACCACCACCTTGGGTTATGTTGTGTGAAGCACAGGGCCACTCTTGGGACTCTTAGCCAAACAACTGCCAGGACAACACTCCCAGCCATCCTGTCAGCACAGCCACCCCACCCCACAGGTAAGCAGAATCAAAAGGAAGGAAGCATGGGCATGCTGGGAAGGGGGGTGGAGGCAATAGCATGATGGGAGTCGTAGTCACTGATATTGGTCACCCCCACAACTGGCCCATCAACACCACCCTGAACCATGCTCACATCACAGGAAGTGGAGAAGGACTCACAAGATGGCTGACACTGGCTACTGCTGTGGGGAGCACAAGGCCCTGCTGGCAACTGTGCACCAACAAACAGCAGGACACCACTGACTGACATCCTGAGAGACAACTTACACTCCCTGCAATGCAAGCACGTTCCATGGTGGGATATCTGGCTAGCTGGGTGGGAAGGGGGACTTGCAGCACTGTCCATAGTCACAAGCACCTCCCCTCACACCCCCAACACAAACTCCACAGAACCCACCTGGTAGAATGCAATGCCCCCATCCTAACACAAGATCCCACAAAGAACCACCACCCTGGGTTATGTTGTGTGAAGCACAGGGACACTCTTGGGACTCTTAGCCAAACAACTGCCAGGACAACACTCCCAGCCATCCTGTCAGCACAGCCAGCCCACCCCACAGAGAAGCAGAATCAAAAGGAAGGAAGCATGGGCATGCTGGGAAGGGGGGTGGAGGCAATAGCATGATGGGAGTCGTAGTCACTGATATTGGTCACCCCCACAACTGGCCCATCAACACCACTCCTGAACCATGCTCACATCACAGGAAGTGGAGAAGGACTCACAAGATGGCTGACACTGGCTACTGCTGTGGGGGAGCACAAGGCCCTGCTGGCAACTGTGCACCAACAAACAGCAGGACACCACTGACTGACATCCTGAGAGACAACTTACACTCCCTGCAATGCAAGCACGTTCCATGGTGGGATATCTGGCTAGCTGGGTGGGAAGGGGGACTTGCAGCACTGACCATAGTCACAAGCACCTCCCCTCACACCCCCCAACACAAACTCCACAGAACCCACCTGGTAGAATGCAATGCCCCCATCCTAACACAAGATCCCACAAAGAACCACCACCCTGGGTTATGTTGTGTGAAGCACAGGGACACTCTTGGGACTCTTAGCCAAACAACTGCCAGGACAACACTCCCAGCCATCCTGTCAGCACAGCCAGCCCACCCCACAGGGAAGCAGAATCAAAGGAAGGAAGCATGGGCATGCTGGGAAGGGGGTGGAGGCAATAGCATGATGGGAGTCGTAGTCACTGATATTGGTCACCCCCACAACTGGCCCATCAACACCACCCTGAACCATGCTCACATCACAGGAAGTGGAGAAGGACTCACAAGATGGCTGACACTGGCTACTGCTGTGGGGAGCACAAGGCCCTGCTGGCAACTGTGCACCAACAAACAGCAGGACACCACTGACTGACATCCTGAGAGACAACTTACACTCCCTGCAATGCAAGCACGTTCCATGGTGGGATATCTGGCTAGCTGGGTGGGAAGGGGGACTTGCAACACTGACCATAGTCACAAGCACCTCCCCTCACACCCCCCCTCAACACAAACTCCACAGAACCCACCTGGTAGAATGCAATGCATCCCATCCTAACTCAAGATCCCACAAAGAACTACCACCCTGGGTTATGTTGTGTGAAGCACAGAGACACTCTTGGGACCTCTAGCCAAACAACTGCCAGGACAACACTCCCAGCCATCCTGTCAGCACAGCCAGCCCACCCCACAGGGAAGCAGAGTCAAAAGGAAGGAAGCATGGGCATGCTGGGAAGGGGGGAGGAGGCAATAGCATGATGGGAGTCGTAGTCACTGATATTGGTCACCCCCACAACTGTCCCATCAACACCACCCTGAACCATGCTCACATCACAGGGAGTGGAGAAGGACTCACAAGATGGCTGACACTGGCTACTGCTGTGGGAGCACAAGGCCCTGCTGGCAAATGTGCACCAACAAACAGCAGGACACCACTGACTGACATCCTGAGAGACAACTTACACTCCCTGCAACGCAAGCACGTTCCATGGTGGGATAACTGACTGGCTGGGTGGGTGGGAAGGAGGGCCGGCTGTCAACCAAACACAACCAATGCAGACCATGTTCACACCCCAGAAAATACATAGAAATGCCCAAATAATGCAGGACAATATGCCACACCAATATCAACCCCTGACTGTGACGACTCAGGACAATGCAATGTACAGTCCCGCACCCAGAGGCACAGTCACAACTGTCATGTGTGTCAACCATTGATGCCTGCAGAAACATGACATACATTGTTTGTGTCTCCCAAAAACAGGTGATGATGGGGACACAGCAGCAGACGCTGAGGAGTCCCAGTCCCAGGCTCAAGAGGATGCCGAGCTCACTGGCGTCGTACAGCCTCTGTCCTCCTCGGACGATGAAGAACAACCTGGCACATCCGGTGCAAGTCAACATGCAGCACCAGCAGGACCACCAGCTGCAGCACCAGCAGGACCACCAGCTGCACCCCCTGCACCCACTCCCTCCAACGACTGTCACCACGAATACCATCCCTGCCGACATGGACAGAACAAGGAGCAACACCAGCACAGTGACCCTGGACCAACCTGGGGCCATGGACACCACCACCACCACCAACCCCCAAGGTGGACCAGGGTTATCTGTGCGTGCCACTGCACACACTGCACATGTCAGCAGGGGTGGTGGGAGGGGTGGGAGACAGAGGTCGCTGCTTGCAGACGTTGCTGGTGTGCATGATGACCCACAACTGGTACGCATAGCTGATGCGTACCAGTCCAGCACCTGAGAGCTCAGCCAGGTAGTGGGGCTCCTCAGAGACATTAAACAGCAGCAGGCTGCCCATCATGCCCGCTTGGACTCCCACATGTCCCACGTGGAGTCACACATGTCCCGTGTGGACTCACAAATGTCCCGCGTGGAGTCCAAGTGGGATGCACTGCATGAGATGACGGCGGTGCACAGGGACATTTTACAATGCCTCCGCCAGATGAACAGCAACCAGTCCACACCTCCCTGTGTGCCAACAACATCTGGTGCCGAACAAACTGCAACTGCCACAGGGAGGGAGGAGGACTCTGGCGGAGAGTCCCCTGCACCGCAGCAGCCTGTACTTGAGGGCCCCCCCCAAGAAGAGGGGTCGTCCGAGGAGGGAAAAGTGAGAGGCCGATGGCCAAGCGCAACTCCCAGGAAGCCTGAACCTGTTCTGGATGTTCGCCTTTGTGCACAGACTGTTCACCCTGTTGACGGCAACACTACTCCCACACATTGCATGGGGAGTACAAGTTGGACCAATGTGTCAGACAACTGTGGCCCCGATACTGGGGATCCTGTCTACCAGGACTTTCAATTCACCTAGGAACTTGGGATTGCAAGATTTATGTACAGCACAACCCATCCTATGCACTATTAACACAAATGTATCACAATAAACACACTAATACACCATACCTGCCTCTGTCGTGATTCCAACGTGGGTGCTGTTATGGGGATGATGAACTGCAAAATTACACTGTGTATGCGAACTGCAACAGCAAGGACAACACAGGCATGTGAGTACAGGCAACGTGACACACATGAGGGAGACACACCACCAGGGCTACACAACACATACACACCTAGGCCATCTGACTCATTGCCTACACTGATGCTGCCAGGGAAGACGGTGCAATGCACAGACACCACACCCATTCCCAGTTGTAGTCAAGTAGCCCACAGGTGCAGTAAGCAAATGGCAGTCAAATGTGTGACCACAGACAACGCACATCACAAAGTGAAGCACAGGTTTATTACACAGTTGCAACATGCCGTAACCACTACAGATGCAAGGTAACCCCACCTGGCAGCGGGCACACAGTCAACAACTGTAGACGGAAGGAAGTCCATGGGTGTGGCGCACATCACCTGTAGGGACACAACAGCTACCAGCCTGGATGTGCAATCACGTCGTCGGTGGACACAGTTGACCAAACGAATCTGAAAGTACCCTGTGAAGGACAGAAATGACACACAGTCAAAAGCAATGGAGTACAGGACAGAACAGCAAAACTCATGCACAATACATGTTACAAGATACCCACCCAGAACCAAGTTAGCATGTCAACACTGTTGGGGAGTACAGCCCACCTGTCACCACACATCGCAACACACATCCAGTCAAGTAGCCCATGGACACACTCCAACAGCACCAGAGCACCACCCACACATCATGCCAACTCACATCATTGTAATGACACCTCAGGATACTCACATTCAGCTAAAGAAGTTGGTGATGAGCTGTGTGCGGACATCACCATCACCATCATCATCATCATCGTCACTGGCATCGTGGTCCAGGCCAGGATCCTCCACAGGTGGCGGATGTTGGTCATTGTCATCCTGGATGAGAGGCAACTCCTTCCGCACTGCCAGGTTGTGGAGCATGCAGCAGACGATGATAATCTTGCACACTTTCGCAGGGGCATATGGGAGGGACCCTCCGGTCTTGTCCAGGCAGCGGAAGCGGCTCTTCAGGAGACCAAAGGTCCGCTCAATCACTCTCCTGGTCCGACCATGTGCCTCATTGTAGCGCATCTGGGATGGTGTCACAGGGTTCCTGAGGGGTGTCAGCAACCACGGCATGTTGGGGTATCCCGAGTCACCTACGGACAGACAAGTGCACATTAGCTGACTTGGAAAAGTGGGCGGAATACTACAGATCAGATCACACACAATGGCACAAAGTCAGTACACACCGACAAGCCAGGCACGCTGGTTCTGCATCTGTGCCATCATCCTGGGGATGCGACTACTCCTCATCACAAAGGCATCGTGTGCTGAACCAGGGAAACGGGCACACACGTGTGTGATGGTCATGTCTGCAAGACACACCACCAGTGCATTGGCCGAGTGGTAGTGCTTGCGGTTCCTGTAGGCCTGCTCCTGGGCTTGTGGTGGTACCAAAGCCACATGTGTCCCATCAATGGAGCCAATTACATGCGGCATCCTCCCCAGGGCATAAAAGTCACTCTTCACGTCAGTGAGTCGTTGCAGTCTAGGGAAATAGATGTACCGGTTCAGGAAGAGCAACATTGCCGCCAAAACATCGCGGAGCACACGGCTGAACATGGTCTGTGACATCCCACCAGCAGTCACCACAGTATGTTGGAAGGTACCAGTGGCAAAGAAGTGTAGGGCTGCCATCACCTTCACCTTGGGGGTCAGCGCTGTAGGATACGGCCGGCCAGGCTGCAAATGTGGGGACAACTGCACTGCCAAATCCTCAATCAGCTGCCTGGGTGAAGCGGTACCGTCGGATGCTGTCCCGTTCCACCATCGTTGCCAGGTCTGGGAATGGCCGATGGACAGCAGGAGCCCTGCAGTGCAGAGGAGAAGTAAGCAAGATTGTCAGTCACCCCACATATGCGGCATTGAACACACTCAAGATCCCAACATACATCATTATGAGGCACAACTACATGAAGTGTGCAGTACCGGAAGGACATGTATGGTACATACATGGCCAACATATGTCAACACGGTCCAACAGGTGGCATCAATTAGTCCCAGGTTGGCCCATTGGATATCATGAGGCCGTGTCACAGTTCCCATCTCCTGCTGCCGTGTCACAATAACCCCCACAGTGACATGTGAGGACAGATGTGCCCCAGGCACCACAGCTCAACGACAGGTACATTCCCAGGGACCCTGTAATGCCACATGGACACTGGCATTACATGGAGTATCATGTATACACCACAGCAAAACAACCATGACCCCCACAGGTAGTGGCCCCACTTGCCACGGCAGGACAGACATGGACGCCTGTGACACACACGCACAACATCAGAGTCCATGCACACACAACGTGGATGTGGAGACTGTCTCCCATTGTGCACATGAAATCAGAGACATTGTAAACACTACATGCACAAAGACTGTGGAGGACCATC
>CAWUFW010025142.1:0-49312 GCA_963921515.1 Calotriton arnoldi
AGTATTAGCTGGTTCAGAGACTGCAGCCCACTCACACATGTTTGTGACTTAGATCCGTGCACCACCATGAGAGAATCTCAGACCACTCATCCCCATCAAAACAGAGAAAAAAAAAGTAGCTGGGTTCCTTATCGAGTTCAATTTGACTACCACTACCACTGTCAAAGTTCACTACAGGATTAATTTTATGTTGTGACAGCTTGATAATCCAGAATCTGACATTGACTGGTTGCGGAGATTAATACCACCCATAATTACTTAGGAATTATTGGTTGTCATAAAGTTACCTCATCTGCTGTAAGATTCTGACTTATCCGGGTCTATACTGGGCTTTAGCCTCCTTGCAGGTCTAGATGTTCTTAGTGTTTCAGACCCCAGAGATTGAGGTAGCTGCTGAGCCCCAGGGCTGCCTTCCAAGTTTGCCGATCCGATAGTATGACTCCGATTCTCCTCTGCCTCTGCTAATCCAGTCTCCCCAGGCTGGGTCTCCTAGTTCTGCGGGGGTGAAGTCTCTACCGATCTGTGTAGTTGCTGTGGTTTTTCTTGAGTGTCAGAAGCGTTGTCTGGCTTTCTCGTCAGAGCAGACTAGTTTTCAGAGCTCTCAGAGGTGATCACTATAGGGCCGGCCCGGTGCCCTCTGCGTTGTCCGCCTCTTCCTCTTCCTGGATCACAAATTGATCACTGCAGCGTGGCGTCCACGCCGTGGGTTGAGGCTGGAGCTGGAGATCCAGGGTGGGGCTGGGCATCGGCTGGCCACCGCAGCGTCTCCGCCTTGCAACAATCTGACCGCCCTGGTCTTGGCAGCCCCAGCTCTTGGGACCCATCTCTCGGCAGTCCAGCACTCCCCAGATGTCTCTCCACAGGATGCAGGCCCAGCGTCCGGAGCCTCACGCCCAGTAGGAACCAGCTGAATAAGTTTTTGGATTTTCCACAAATGTCCTAGCGATGTTATGGAGACAAGAAGAGAGCCCAAGTGCTATTCCGAACTGATGAATGAGTAATCTCTGCCAGAGCCGTCAGGGGGTAGTGTAAGTCCAAGCTGAAAGTCTGTTCACTTCTTATCCCGATTGCACTACTGCAGCATTTTTGAGTTCTTCAGCTCTCAGTGCTCCAAGTATTGCACTACGGTCTCAAGCGACCGCCATCTTTGCCTCGTGTGCAGTTCCCACCAAAGCTCTCAAATTCCAGAATGGGAGTGTATCATACTTGAAGGAAGAAGCCCAGTAGCTAAGCAAGGATTCTTTAGGTCCTTCCTTTAAAGACATTACTAGTGTGGTGTAGTGTATGCACTGCTGCTCTAGTGTGGCCTACCTAAACTCTTGAGTTGTAGAAAGGGTGTACTGTAACCCAACACACAACTCTCTAAGTTCAGTAGAACTTACTGTAATTCTAAACTTAAATTATATGTACCTTAGGTACCTTTGAACAGTTTTTCAGTTAGTCAGACTAGAATTGAGATTATCTGGCAAAGGCAGCCTTAGCTCTGGAATCCCACACGCTTTTTGTGTGAGAAGTTGGCCTGGCATGTGCTGTCCACTAATTATAGTGGGCACCTTGCACCAGTCCAAACAACCCCTTATTGGAGATAGGTTAAAGACAACCTTATTGAAAGCTATCCTAGTGGTAGCTATGGAGAGCAGCCTTCAGGCTAAGTCTTGAAGGAATGTAAAGCAGCTTGTTTTACCAGTCTATAATCTCTTGAGTGACCAAATGAAAGAGCACCACACCAGGTATATATTCAAAATATATGTATTTATTGCTAAACACACCCCTCTAGTCTCTTTATGAGGCTAGAGTTCGAAATACATAAGTTATAAGTTATTTAAATCACAGTAATAGCACAAATACACGTTTGGGCCCTAGGGCGTACCAAACCATATACCAATAAAGTGGTATACGAACCACGACTGAACTAGACACTAGGCCTAGAGCCTCTAGAAGTGCTTGGACCACAAGGAACCACCCAAGGTAGTGACACAGGGGACCCACGGGAGACGCGTGCAGTGTAAATACACAACCGCGATGCGCCGTTGACTTCTATGGAGAAAGTCGCGATCAGGAAATTAAAGAAAGGGACACTTAAAGGAGGACTTGGAGCAAACCCTTTGAGATCTAGGACTTTGAAGAGTCTCTACCCACGGGAGCACCGGAGTACTCGTGTTACCTCACCCAGGAAGCCGGGTGCATAGGTGCCTTTCGGAGGTCGGGTTTCGTCGTCGATTTGAATGGCGATCTGCTGCAAAGTGCTGCTGGCGACCAAGTGGAAAGTGTCCGGGTGGATCCAAGAGTGGATCGGAGTTCTGAAGAACCTGAAAGCAGAGGGGACAGAGTCTGGGTCACTGGCCAGTGACCAGGAAGGCGATGGACAGATGCCCACCGATGTCGAGTGCTTCAGGTGCGTTGACGGTCATCTTGACTCTTCAGCCACGAGGTCAGGAGGCGTTGTCGGCGACCAGGAGCAGGATTCGGGCTGGTACACGATGTCTGTCGAGTGCTGAGGTGTCGGAGACCGGATTGGACCCAACAAGCCTTGGCAACGGCAAGTCTCGGTGAAGATGTAGATCGTCGATGGTGCAGACCAGCAAGGTCTGAGGAACTCACCCAGCGAGGGTAAGTGAGGGCAGGCCTGGAGCAACCAGGATGCCAAGTAAGAAAAGGATTGGCCTTCGTTAAGGGCTACTAGCCAACGGGCTAGCGACCGCGAAGGAGCCTCGTGACGCCGCACGTGGATCTGGCTCACAGGACACTCGTGGAGTGGAGGCCAGTGATCTTCGGTGCAGGTGGTGCTGGAGGCTAGGGCTACTCGGAGCCCAAAGCACGACTTCGTGGGAGACCCAGAAGAGGATGCACTTGCAAATGTGCTCGGTG
This sequence comes from Calotriton arnoldi, assembly GCA_963921515.1. NCBI lineage: Eukaryota > Metazoa > Chordata > Amphibia > Caudata > Salamandridae > Calotriton > Calotriton arnoldi. The sequence continues at coordinate 2,869 of CAWUFW010025142.1, forward strand.
TCCAGGGTCACGGTCTCAAGTCACCCACGATAGCTACGGGCCTCAGCTTTGCTGGGGACTCAGGAGTAGCCTCGGGAAGTCTGAGAATCCACCTCTGGTGATGCGATGACTTCGGCGTCCGGCAGGAGCTTCAGAAATGCGAACCGGACAGATGCTTCTTTGGTGCCTGCCAAGCAGAGAGTCACTCCTTGACCCCAAGGGAGATTCTTCTGTCCTCTAATCTTGTAGTAGAGCGTCGAAGGTCAGGATTCAGTTTCAGAGTTTCGTCCAGGGATAATCTAAAGTCCTAAGGACTGGGTTCCTACACTTATACTAAGTATAGGGGTTGGACTACTCTGTGGCCCCACCTATGGGTGGGTCAGGGCAGAGGGTGGCTACACCCCTTTCCCTTTGTCCAGTTCGCGCCAAAGCAGGGGCTGCAAGCCCTGATCCGGTTTGAACTGGGGTATGCACAGGGACACCAAATGTGCCCCCAGTGCAGGACTTCAAAGCACCCGAAAGTGCTCCCGCCCAGCCCCAATACACATTATCCTGTCTGGGGAGGTGGTCACACCTCCCTGGGACAGGAAACCTATTGTCCAGGCCTCCCCTGCCGGAGTTTCGTCCAGCAGCAGGAGGCCAGACTCGTGTCTGTGGCAGCAGCATCCATTTTGTGATGCCAGGGCTTTGGAAAGAAGTTACCGGGCTAGCCAGAGTTAACATGTCTTTCCCTCTAGAAGGGTGGAATGCTACCCCGCCGCCAGGATTGGCGGGAGGTAGTATTCAAGATGTTTGACACCAAACACGACATGTTTAGGTGCAGCCATTCCAAAGTTAGCATTTTACCGCGAGGTTATAATGCGCTTAAGAGTATATGGTCAGGCTGCACTACAAACAGCATCAGAGAAGGGTCTCCGAACGCTGCAGAGGGGCCCTGCTCATGCAGGGGCACCCTCTCACATAGGAACCATGCACTCTGCCTTTAGGATTGATAAGGCCTGCCTTAGGAGTGACTTATAGGTTTATATGTGTGTATGTATTTAGTGATATAGGTAACCTATATCACAGTAAGAGTGCATGCACCACCTTACCCAGGCTGCAGTAGCAGACCTGTGGTGTCAGTTTGGATGGCCTTCCAGGGGTGGCATAATACATGCTGCAGCCCCTGGCAGGCCTCTGAGGTACCTATGCCCTTGGTACATAGTATACCATATACTAGGGACTTATAAGGGCACTCCAGATTCCAATCAGTGATGTGCCTAAGGCACATGGAAACCATTTTAGAGAGGAAGCAGCTAGGCTGGGGTTCTGATTAGCAGGGCCCCAGCCAGACTATGTCGAAAAACAGTGAAGCATCAGCAAAAAGTGGGGGTACCCATGTGAAGCAGATCCTACTCTCCTACACTTATTCTTCCAGAGTGTACACACTACACAGTAGCCATGAAAGCCCTGGCCTTGTTGTCAAAGTCTCATAAATGGCTACACTGTGTGTTGTTGTTCACTGAGTTCTAAAATTTAATAATTGAGGCCACCACACACACTAAGTTCTATATTATATTTGCTTTGATTTGTGCTATCGCCGTTTGACTGATGTTGTTCTGGCTTTTTGCTTTTAGGTGCACAAAGACTGAGAGGAGGTGTGTCATCATTGCCTGTTGCACTGCCAGACAGACATCCTGCTGCTGTACACAACGTGACGTGTGACCTGACCAGACATCTCTGCAACTGAGTGCTGCTGACATCTGAAGAAGAAGATGGGCCCAAAGAAAGCAGTTACCAGGTCCTCCAGTGCCAAGAAAGTTGCTATTGAGAAGAAGGAACAGAAGAAGGAAGTGACACTTAAGTCTGGTGTGCCGCCCAGTACCTTTTTTGGGGAAAAAAAAATTACGCCTGCAGCAGCGGTGTCCGGGGGGCAAGCTGGGGGCAGCACCTCCGCATCAGTGGGCCCAACCCACCAACCCAGGCCCAAGCACATGAGTGTGGAAGAGGTAGCCAGCCTAATGGTGGAAAGCAGTGATGCTGAGCCTGAGATAAACTTATCGCTATCTCAAAAGTAGTACCCAATCAACGCAGGAGGAAACACAGCAGATAAGTGGTCAACAACAGCAGCCGCAACCACCGCCCGCAATAGTGAGTTGCTTGTTCCTCCCGAAGTAGGGGCAGTTCAGGAAATTGAGCCTCATGCAGAGGTAGAAGGAAGAAAGCCACTCATTCGGAAGATCCATTGTCTTCCAAATCTCCAGCAAGGAAAAGGGGAGGGTAGTCCATCAAGTTCTTCGCCAAGCCCCCTTCTGATGATCTAGATGCCACTTGGAAGCCACAAACTGAGTCTGAGAGGGAGCCACGTCCCAAGACCAAGCTAGGGAAAAGGAAGGTTCCAGAAAGCCTTACACTTATGGAGGGTCGATGTAGAACAGCAGGATGATGATGATGAGCCAGTCATCACGAACATCACTCCCGGCCCGAGGAGATGGAGACCAACATTATTACCCTATCCAAAATCGCTGCGAGGGATGTACGCATACCTCACAGGTAACACCACCAACACGACCTACAGCTTCCATATTTGCATTAGCAAAGGCTCGGCTGCGACCTACATCCATCAGCACAACCACCACCTCAGTAGAAGTAGGTAGTGGTACAGCAGCAACACAGAGTCAAATTCAACACACACCCTCCAGTTCATCCGCCATTGGAAGTGGCAGGTCCTCCAGCAGGAGGCCAAAGTTAAGCTCCCAGTTTGGGACTTCTTTACAGGTTAGCGAAAAGGAGGAGAACATTGCTATATGCTCCATTTGTAATACCTCTGTTAGTCGTTGTAAACTTGGTACAAACTATGGTACCGGAGGCCAAATGACCCATCTGAAAAAAACACCACTTGATCAGCTGGGAGGACCACCTTCGCGACATAAAAAAACTGCAACCATTGGTGTTGGTGGGGATAAAGGAGTAGAAGATCCGATCACGGTGGAAGAGGAAGGACAGGGAGACATTCTCTCTGGTAGTGAGTACACAAGGTGTCCCTGACCCCAGCAGTGCAGTGTTGTTGCGTCGCCACACATCTTCAGCAACATCTCAGTGGCACAAGAGTAAGAGTCAGCCTGAGACACCAAGGACAAGGAGTGCCGCAATCCAAAAAGTCACGTTGAGCATAAGAGAAAGGAAAACCATGCAGCCTACCATTATCAGCATGTTTGGTGGGGAGGGGCAGTACGAGCGCAACCACCCAATAGCACGTTTGTACAATGCGAAGCTGGCTAAAATGTTAGCACTGGACCTTCTCCCTTTTCTTTTGTTGAAGGGGTGGGTTTTCTGGAATTTGTGTCAACCATCTGCCCAAAATGGCAGGTTCCCATGGATTCTCTCTGAAGGAGACCAGGCAATCACCTCTCGACACCTTATCATGAGTGGTGTGGGCTTTGCCAATGGACTATATCTCATGGGTGGTTAGCACCCTATACAAATAACATAACATAACCTGGCTTTTAAAATAAACTCACCAAGGAGACAGCTGCCTAACCCACTTGCAGTGTGCCTAGATACCCTCACGGGTGATTAGCGCACTATACAAATACTCAAAATATAATATATCAAGCAGTATCAATATCTATTAAGTGATGTCTACAAAGACTTCCAAATTCAGTGGCAAGGTAATTTCTTCACTTTAATATTTGTGACCGCATATTACTGGCTCTGAAGGCTCTGCACTAACTACCTGCTGACAGAAGATCTACCTTTAAGCTACTGTGCATAACCAACAAATCAATAAAAGGAAAAATACCAATATTGCTGCAGATGAAAATCAGGAAGTATACCCAGAAAATGATGCTACACTCCAGACTGGCCTCACAACTAATTGCTCTGTCATAGAATAACACAACTGTCAATGTTACGTAGCTTAAAAAGATGCTGAAAATATGGCTATTGCCAACTTGAACCTCAGAATATAAATACTGTGAGGAACTCACTATCAACAGGAAGTGGGAACTTAGTGTAACCCTGAGAAACCAGAAGGTTCATATATTCCTGACCATTACCTAAAAATTGTAGTGTCCCGAAACAATTGACAAAAGTGGAATACTAGGTTACATCTAGAATGGAGAATGATTTGCAGTTTGAATCATGCACATATACAGAGACCCAAACAGCACCCATGAAATTCTGACAACTTTCAGTGCGCATACTTCTTGGAATGACACAGTATGTGAGCTATCACTAAAACGCATGTGACTTGCATAATAGGGTTTTATCATATCTCTATTAAATGAATATGGGTCTGTCCATGTCTCCTTCCTAACTAAATTTACATGAGCTCTTCCCACAAGACTCACTGACCCAGCCTGTATAAGCATGACCCAAAATATGTACAACTGCATTTTCTAATGATACCACAGCCGTCCAGTAACAAGTTACAGAGGGCCTTATTATGAGTTTGGCGGTCTTCCTGTAGGACCGCCACCGCAGCGCTCTCAGTAAGACCGCCAAGCCAGTGGTGAACTCGCCCTCCGGATTACAAGTTGAATCCAGGGTGGGCGGTGCAGCGATGGTGTCACGGTGGCAGGTATGTTAGGCTCATAGGAGTGTCTAAACAGCATACCACTGCTGTGACTGCGCATACAGCATGTTTGTGCACTGTGTGGTATGCACCATGTCGTGCATGCCACACAGTGCACGCACCAAGGTGCAATTCTAGGGGGCCATGCACCCCTATGGGAAGATTCGCCCAGGACCCCCTTACCTGTATTTCCGCCACCCTTTTCATGGGCAGTGAAAATGCAGGTCGTAATCTGCTCAGTAGTGTCGGCACCAGCACCATTTTCAGCCTCTTTCCACACCACCACTGCCATAGGATCCTGGATCCTGGCGGAGGCGACGGTTTTGTGGTGGTCCCACCACGACCATCGTAATACAGCAGTCAGACCTCCTGGGTGGCAGTGGTCGGACCGCGACTGTGTACAGCGGTCCCAGGACTGTTGTAATCGTATTAAGGCCGTAAGACAACCAAACAACAGAATAATACACTTTTCCTCCATTTCCAGCTAACCACAGAGACACTATTAGGAATTAGGAAGGGGCGAAACTGGCAAAGTTTGACTCTGCGGAATTCAGTGGAGTTACATGAAAACTTTGCAAGATTCTGTGGAATTCCACGAATGGGCGGAAATCGGCATATCGCACTGATCACGCTGATGTTTAGCGCTGGGAGCTTAATCCCCACTGAAAGATTTTGCAGCGCAAACAGCACCACGCGGCGTGACAGAGGGTGCTGCTTCTTTGCTGCTGCTTGAGTAGATTTTCTACTCGCGCAGCAGCTTTCTCACCATGACCACTCGCATTGAAAAAATCTCACCGGGTGCCCTCTTAGTGCCCGAAAATTGTGCCAGGGGATGCCAAGTCTCGCTCGTGCTCGTCAACTTACCATTGGCGAGCCACACGCGAGAAAAACTCCACCACACGGATGTTGGTGGAATTTGACCGGAACTCCACCAACTCTGCCAGCAGAGTAAAATTTATCCCCCACCACCATTAAGAATGGAAATCATTACTTGGTAAAGCATCTGCATCAATGACAACAGTAAAAACTAACCTTCCACTAGACTAAACATTGAATGCAACTATTTGATGTATTATTCCTTATAATGTTGCATAACATACTATTATCTACAGTACTTACAACTAACCCTAAACACCAACTGTGGGCTCCATAGTGTAGCATGCTACCCACCCGTAAACTGCTTCAAGCATTATCAGGGCAAGTAAGCGTTATTTAATTCTACAATTCATTCAACACAATTTAACACAAATAATAAACAGAAAAGTACACAACATAAGGAAAAAGGGAACATAAGGGATTACAATTACAATGTGACATTTTAGTAAAAGTCAATGTGGCGGCTGAGGCAGAACAGAGAGAGGAAATAAATAACAGTATTTAAGATCAGAAAAGGGAAGGGACAGAAATGTGAGTTGGTAAAAAGGTAGGTGGGTATATGCAATCAAGAACTGGAAGGCAGAATGTGCAAAGGGCCATAAAACTAGATAATGGATGAATAAATAATAGGAGAGGCTATGTCATGGATACATTTAAAAACAATGCAGAAAAGGAATGCTAAAAGGTTCTGGAGAGTTGCAGAAATACTGGCTGTAGAAATGGCATATAGATTGTAGGAGAACAAGAGAATATACAGAAAGACGGAGTAAGAGACAAGAGCAATAATCCACAACAGGTGTCGAGATAAGAATTATTGTAGTGTGAAAGTTACCCAAAAACTAGCTCTGACCAATATATTAGAGCTGAATGTGACAAATGTGAACCGTAGATGCTCTATGAGTGATGATTAAGACAGAGAAGTCGAGAATCTTGCTGAGATTGCAATCCGAAGATGACAGTTAAAGGGAAAGGTGATGTATAAGAGAGGGGGAACAATAACTGGGATGTGGCAGGAAAGAAAATGGTTTTGATTTTAGAGGGATTGAGATGAAGAAAGTAGACATCTAAGGCTGAATAGACTAAAGGCTGCCAGAAATAAGGCAATTTATGGAAGGATCAATAGTGGTTATAGAAAGTAAATATGAGATTAGTGTTAAGGAGAAAGGGAGATGGGAAACAAGAGCAGTGGTGCCATACTTACATAGGTAAGAATAAAACTAAAAGTCCTAGAATGAATTGTTTGACCAAAAAGAGAGCATACTGGAGTTATCATACATGATAACAGGTTACTTTTAGCACCTCTGGATCACCTACTCAAGTTTTGATTGATTTTTAAAAATGTAGTTTGCTTCACAAGAAATTTTCAACAGAAAAGCTGCAGTCATGGATGAAATTCGTCTAACGACATTTCCAACTATGGAATTTCCTTCAGGAACTTGAGTTGAGGACGAGTCTGAGAATCACTACTGTTCATGGTGGAGTTACCTGCTGGACCTTCCCAGATTGAAGTTCAAGCAGGAAATCCAACTATTTTCACAGTCTGAAGTAGAACTTTTGCTTGGAACTTTCAAAGACTTAAATTATGTCATTTTGCAGTTGCAGAAATGTACTAGGCAGAAGTGAAATCCCTCACTGCTGAGCCCTTCAGGGACATTATCACTCAAAACAACACTCTCCCCCTCCATGCATATGCTCTGTGATCATCTGGCTCCTGAAATGCCGGACAGAGGACTGGGGCTCATTTCAGGTAGTGTGATACTTTGTGGAACTGACCCTTGAAAGGATAGAAATCTGGATGGCTATCACCAAGTTGTGGTGGACTAGGGGTATCCCTGACGGTCCCAGGAAAACTCAATACCGACTTCAAACCACCTGACAAAAGTTCCAGAGCCAATGATTTCAGTTGGTACTCCTCTGGGTAATGACCCCCCACTGTTTTTGTTTTTGAGCAGGACCTCATAAAATAAAATTACCTTAGCCCACAGGCGAACTTGCACTCATTCTAGTATGTCACAATTTCCATATAAACATTATTACTCAACTTAGTGAATGTGTAAGAGCGTACATGGAAGTATTCTGCTGCCATATACTGAACATTTGTGTGACTTCTGATTTTTTTCTGAGACTTGCAGATTCACGTGTACTTTACTCTTGACGATTTTTACTCTTTTATTTCTTACTTTGTAAATTGGTTTCAAATAATTCATCTTGACTCAGAAGTGGGATAAATGCATTCTGAGCTCTCTTCGCTACTAAAGGAAGCCTACAGAAAAGATCACAGCACCGTGCCCTTCAAATTCATCAATCAAATATTGTCCATGGTCCATGTCTGGAATAGCAATTTCTTTCATACAATGTGCCACTTGCCTTAAATTCAACCATTCCTGAACTTGAAAACTGTGTAAGTTTTTGATACCATAAGACATTCAAGAATTCTAAACTCAGTCTATGAAATAACTCTAAGGAACATAACAGCCCTCATTCCAATGGTAATGCCACTTAGGGCAACTATAAGTGGTCCAGTGTGTCCCAACCTGGGTCCAGAAATACCAGAACCAGTTGTACAGATTCAGGATCGACAGGTCAAGAGACCAGAGACTGCAGCCATTTCCCCGATGGATGAAATAGTGCTCCATCTAGTGATACCATAGTCTTCACATCCATCAGACACCCTACCCACCTAACACCCCCTGGCCTGCACTGGTTCCCTGACAGAGATTTGCAAATAGTAAACATCTGTGTCAAATTTAAAAAAATTGGGGAAAACTTGAATTTAAGCACCTGGTAATTCCTAGTCCGACGCTTCATTTCACATTCTGGGGATTTTAACTTGATGTAGCCCATTAACTAATAGGCGATTTGGCTGGTATAGTTATTTCCAGCCCCCAGTAGCTCTGAAAAATGGCATAAATGTTGCTTGGTTAAAAATGTTAACATCACTAACATTTTTTAAACGTACTGCCTGTTCCATAAGTGTTGCATTTTATACCATTGCTATGAATTCCGTTTTTGTCTGTCAATATTCATGTGTACACACCATCCATACACACACAGTACTCACTTCTCCTGTTCAATGTGCACTGGACAGACTTGCTAGGTATAAAACAAAAGAATAATCAAAGATGAATTATTGCAATTTCTCAAATTATTGCTCAATGCAGGGTCATGACCGTGTGATAACTGTGATGTTTTGTGAGTAGCTGTGTAAATATAAATGAAAGGTATATGCACTTCCATATGATCAGTCATGGGTACAGTTTCTGATTTATTTTTCCTGTGGCATGAATGACAATGCCATTTAGAGATGCACTACACCAGGGCACACTGTCCCTTTAGTAAGATATGCACAGCATGCCCGAAGGCACTATCATATCTGATGGATATTTAACATTCAAACAAATGCTCCACACTTGCTTTTACACACTCTAAATACATTGACAATGTGCGTGTTCTTTCTCTCCATCTTGCCAATTCCACATACGTAGCTTCTGGCGATATTGATATTAACCTCATTTTTTACTTAAATGGAACTAAGGGACACTCAAATTCTCCACAAATGTTTTTTGTATTCCCTGAATAATGACTTAAGGTTTTTTTTGTTGCTCGGAGGACAGGGATAAGGGTAAACAGTTTATAATATTGTTAAAGAGTGCTTCATAGGAAGGCGGGGATAATCTGCATTCACTATCCATCTTCTTTTTCCAGTCTCTCAATAACTTATGACCCCCAAATTCATATGTAACACAGCATTGTTTCGCATGAACAGAGCCTTACAATGCATTTTGATAAATGCATAGCTTGCCTTTAGATTCCAAGACCATGCTTATAAATTGAAGCAAATTTCTTATTCGGCGTTAAAATGTATTCCTTTATGCTCACACCTTTCTATCAATAAAAGCCTTAAAAAGCACGAATAACAGCATTCCTGGTCTTGCATCCATTACTTTTGCTTTAAAAGGGATGAACAACGATTTTCAGAAAAACGTTCCATATAAAATCATTTCTAGGTTTTGTATCTCTGCCATTTGTTAATGCTATTTCAAATAAGACATTGTGAAATCCAGTCTTGTAATATAACATATGGGGTAACTTCAGTCTATATCCCAGTAGACTGCCAAAGTACTCCAAGTGCCCATTACACTTATTATTTTAACCACTCTTCATTTTCATAAAATAACTTTGTCATGACTTCAGTACTCCGGTAATTGCAATTGCATTTATATTACGCTTACTACCCCCAACGAGGCATCAAAGCCCTTTTTCGGCGAGTAGCATGCTACTCCGGAACCCAAAATGCATTAGTTGGTGAATTAGTATATGAAATTAATTTAAGCGGTGAGTCTGTTAGTTGGATTGAAAAAGATCGTGGAGGGATAAAAGAGGGAATGATCTAGAAAATGTTTATTTGGAGATCATTGCAGTAGGAGGAGGTTTGGGATGAATTAAGGAGAGATGGAGGAGCCAACACTCTCTAGAAGTGGATTAGGAAAAGAGATGAGGTGTCAGATGAGTCTAGGAGGGATACACGAGGGAAGGGTTTAGAAAGGCTTGTTTGGGAGATCTGAGTAGTAAAAGAGGTTTGCGATGATGCAAGGAGCCGTAGAGGAGGAAAGAGTCTAGAATGGGTTATTTTGGGGGCCATGGTAGTAGAATGGGGTATGGGATGAGTCGGAGAGTGGTGGTAGAGGATATATTAAGAGAGATATAGGATGAGAAATAGGTAAGTGCATTGGAGAGAGTAGTGGAGTGAGGTTTGGAATGAGTCAGAGTGGAGGTAGAAGATATATTGAGAGCGGTATCGGGTAAGATATAGGGTAGTGCATTGGAGATGCAGTATTAGGAGTAAAGTAATAAAGATACACAGGTACACGGAAGGTATATATGTATAAGGAAGGTAATATATCCAGAATTAAGTTGTATTTAATAAACTCAGAATTTCATGTGTTGCTGTAATTTAAGGTTTAATTTTTTTCTTTTCCTTTTTTTTCCTTATTCAATAATTTAATAGTGAAAAAATTGTAGATAGTTATAATGAAAATGTCCTTATTCCTGCAGTGACCTATATAGGTTTTAAATATAGAAAAATATAACCATAAGTAATATGTACATTTTTTAAGCAGACCTAATGAATATCTATATATTTATAAACATAATTATTATGCACATTTATACAAAGGAATAGACATATCTAGATCCATACATATAATCTAAATAAATTAGGACTATGAAATGTAATTTTGCAAGACAATCCTCACAGATAGAAATCATCCAATCTTCAGATTACAAATAAAAGGGAACTATGTCAACCCCTGATCTGCCACCTCTTTGGGCAAATATGGTCTTGAGGTGTTTCAGTTAGTCATGGCGTGCAACTGAGTCGCCTCAATGAAGCACTCAAAGGACCATATATAAAAAGGAGTTTCTTGTTGCATGTGCACCAAAGAGAACATCAGTGTCCGACAATGGAAACAAATTCACAGAGTCAATGTTAGTGCCTGTTAGAAGGTGGTTCTGACCATCTGAGCCACCCGGATTTTTCGCTTTTTGAACACCTAATTGTGGAGCTTTTACTGTGGGCGAGCCTCCTAAGTTGGGACTCACCCACAGTGAACTCATGATGAAAGAGACTGCATGTGGATTTTACCGGTGTCCCCCTGGTGAGAGTAGGCCTCTGAGCTGTAGCCGGAATAAGGGGCACTGGGCTGGTTACATGCAGACACGTGTGTACATGCGTGTGCACACGTGTAGGGGCTGCACAGGGGAGATTCCTGGCGTGCGCAGCCCAGGAGCAGGTACAGATAGAATGGTGTGGCAGGAATTATGCAGAGCTGGGTGGTGACATGGAATAGGCTTTATATAATGGGAAGAAACATGTAAGGGAAAGTCAGTGTGCTTTACTGTTTTCACTGAAGGACCACTCCATTATTCTCCTATGAGGATGGGGATCACATGGGATAGTTTCACTTCCCTAGGGCCTACAAATTCCAGACACGCACTAAAGTCCACTGTAACGTAGGTGAGAAGTATTATTCTGCAGAGTCCAAAGTCATATCTGTACTGCTTTTGGGTCATCCAGAAATGTCATATTCCTCTGAGTCAGCTCATAACCAGAGCCTGGCTGGGTGTGACCCTGCCAGGCTGGATTAATGACCTTCCTCCCCAAACTGAAGCATCAGAGGCCTAGCCCTTCACGGCAAGCATTCCAAGGGCGAAGGTCTCCTCTCCAAAGGGGAGAGAAGGTGGGTGGAGCTAGAGGTTATCCATCAGCAGCTGTCACCTGGTGCCAGGCACCAAGCTGCTCTGGAGAGAAGGCAGCAAGGGGCTTTTCAGAGACCATGTGGCATGGGACCCCTGGACAACGCCATTTTGAACTATCCCAGAGGCCTGGGCAGGAAGGAGGGAGCAGGGGCAGAGAGGTGATGTGTCGCTGCCTGATAGGGCAAGCAGAGCCTTCCTGCCAGCCCCCTCCAAATTCTTTTAAAAGGTCTTGCACAGATAGAGGAGCGCTCTCTGGGGTGTGGTCTGCTGAGGAAGACTGGTGCTGGAGCCTGGCGCATTGGCAGTTGGAAGGAAGAACCCCCTGACTGTCCCAGGTCCCTGAATTGCACCAGGAGGGGAGTCCAGGACCAGAGAGCCGAAGTCTGGGCCTTTGCCCAAGGAGAAGAGATGCCCAGGAGGAGAGCCAGGCGAAAGGCTGGCGCAGGGAGCCAGTGAAGACCGCTCCCTGCTGAGTTCACCCTCCTTGAGACCAGGAAGGCAAAAGAAAGTGCTCCCAGTGGCGGGGCGCGCCATCAGAAGTAGGAAGAGGCCAAAATGGTGCAGATCGGTCCCCTGGGGGCTGAGATATGCCCAAGCGGGGCGCCAGGAGCCCACCCTGGCCCCCGATGAAAATGAAGACAGGGGAGCGCCGTCGCACCCCCCCGGGAATGGTGAGAGGGGCCCGGGATCCCAACTCCGGGCCCCGAATCGCCGAAGATAAGTCAGATGCCCACGTGGGGTGCCAGCAGCCCACCCTGGCCCCCGACGACAATGAAGACAGGGGAGCGCCACCGCGCCCCCCTGGGAATGGGAAGAAGGGCCCGGGACCCCCAACTCCGGGCCCCGCTGAAGTGAAGCTAAGTCGGGGAGCGCCGTTGCGCTCCCCGTGAAGGTGCCCTCGGGCCCGGGATCCCAACCCCAGGCCCGATGTGGATTGTGGGGGGGGGAGTGCCGCCGCACTCCCCCGTGGCCAGAGAAAGGCGGGGGAGTGCCGTTGCACTACCAAGGTCCCGTTGGACCGGAGGCAGCCTCGTGTCTGCCTGCCGGAGCGGGCAGACCTGCAATGGAGTGCCGGCTCCCACGGCAGCACACGAGGGTGCTGGCCAGACAGGGAGCCGCCGGGAGCCGCCGGGAGTGGGCCCCCCGAGGAGCTCACCAACGATCCAGGCAAGCGGGGTGCCCGGGTGGGACCGGGCCCCCGGAGAAGCGAAAAGAGGAGCGGCCGGGGGTGGGCTCCCCGTGCTGCGTAAAACACTCACCTGGCACAGGAGGGGTCCGGGTGGGACCGGGCGCCCCTACGAGGAGCTGATGCAGCGCAGGGCCGCCATCGCGGGCAGCGCGGCTCTCCCCGGAGCAGCGGGAGAGCCGCTCATCAAGAATTCACCCGATGGGGGAAGAGCGCCCCATAATGCCTTGCAGGCCCGGACCGGCCTGCAAGGGAAAATAGCTTTTTCTCAGCTTATGGTGGTCCCAGGAGAATGGGGTCACTGAAAAATGTGTGCCAAGGTGCAGGGGGAGCTGCAGGAGCAACGCAGTTTCCCCCAGCATGAAGGGAAGAAGTTCCCTCCCTAAGTCTCTGGGGACTCCATAGAAATAACCCCTCAATGGCTCAGCCAGCGGTAAACAGCATCCTGGGGCTGGAACTTTGGTTCTACAGCTGGGGGTGCATTAGGGACTGCACCAAGGTATGGAGGGCTGAGCTGGGGATGTCTGGAGAAGGGCATCCCCTGGAGGTGGAGAGGTGCAATTGCACGAGAAGTGCATTTACCAATGCTATTTCTATTGAAAGACTGAAAGTCACATGTGTAATGTGAAGTCATAAGCAAAGTGGGGTTATGTTGCTGGTCATTCCTGCTAGGGTGTCTGGCTGTATATGCTTAACCCTGTGATTATAACGGTGATGCCTTTTAGGGGCTTTTATTGCAATGTATTATAATGGTTATCAGCTATGATAAGTACCGTCATTTTAAAGTGATGCTTAAACATGTATTCTTGCTGCTGCGTTAGGTGAGGAACAACCCAGACTGTTAGCCCCTAAGATGTAGAGGTGCATACTGTAGGGTCAGTATGAGATGCTCAGTCAGGGTTATGTGTCACCAGGGCAGGTGTGCCCATTTTAAATGCTTGTTGAGATAAAGGGGTGGGGCGCCACAGGGATGGTGCCAGTGGGCAAGGCCCTCGCTCCAGGTTATGTTCAACCCACTGCATTAGGGGGCAAGATGATGTGCATACATGGGAGTGGTGGTACTAGACCCCCCCCCGCGGGAGGGGTAGGAGTGTTATGCAATGTCACAAAGTAATTCCAACAGCTTATGTATATTTGTAAATTGTTGCATAGTATTGAGTAGTGTGTGTGTTTAATAAATGTACTCTTCCTTTTATAAAGCAAAGTACAGACTGGACAATCAATTATTGAGTGTTATTTCTGCGTACTGGTTAATGGCGATTACTAGCCCACACCACCTCCCTTGAGTAAGCCTTAGACTGCTCTGCAATGCTACCCTCTGAGAGTCAAGCGCTACAATGGGGTGTTTGGTTCCCAGTGAAGGACAAATGTAGTCATGTTATTTGTGCAGGCCTCACAGATACTGCCTCGTTTTCCAACATTGCCTGTTAGCAGATATGTTACATTATCCCATGTCAAGGTGCATTGATGGCCCACACAGGTAAATTCAAAAGAATAGTCCCTATTTCACTTTGTTTCTGGTAGACCCTCCAGTGGCAAACACTTGTTTGGTTCCACATTAGTTAATCATGTGTAGTTTCTTGCACCAAACAGGCAATACGAGGTGATCTGCTGGGTACTATCACAAGAATCTTATTTTGAGGGCTACAGAAGGTATTGTTCTAGGTACCACAATCTCATGCGGAATATCTTTAAGTTGAATTATATAGAAAAACTTTGCTGAGTTTTCAATTTGAGTGAATGCACTGTTCCCCTTGATCCTCTGATACTCCTGTATGCAATTTAGGTAATTTAAGTGCATTTTGATACAGCTTTCAGTGAGCCTCTTTTGACAGAATTGTGACTGGATTAAAAAGATCTCTTATTGTGGCATTACCCAGTGCACCACAAGAGAGGAGACCGGCTGATCTTAGGTACAAAAAATATAGGTAAAGCAAATCAAAGCCTCAACAACTTCAGCTAACTGCTTAGTTTGAAGCACAAAATCACTTTAAAGCACTTGTAACCCACAATGAGTGCTGGGGTCAAAGGTCCAAATGCCATTAGAAAATTTATTACTCACATATTGGCTCCAGTGACTCAGTAACGCTACCATTCTGCCTTATTAGGCCCTGTTGCAAAAAGCTGAGATTGAAGGGTGGAATTTGACCATCCAAGGGCCTCCACCCTGAAAAGATTGGCTGACAGCCTCACATTCTGCAAAGAAGATGAAGACCTATTTATTTTGGAAGGACCATATAACTTCCACTTGTCTATTCTTGTATTTGTGCTCTTGATCCTCCAAATTCAGGCCTTGCCACTGAACTGTGCAGACCTTCAATCTCAATGAGGTAAAGCCTCTGGCGTAAACAGCAGACCCAATAAATACTGATAGCACAGGGGTATGTATCTTCTCTGTAAGCTATTTGCATCCCATTCTGATGTATGCATCTCAGAATGGTGGATAACACAATGATATTGTTTTTAATTCTTCATTCTGAGGTAAACTTGTGATTCATGCTGTTGACCACATGATATGCACCAGGTTTAACAAGGTGAAAATCATGCAGGCAAAGATCCCCTTTGTGGCCTCTTTGCACCAGGGCTATAATCCTGATTCACTCGCAAATGGAAGTTTCCACCCAAATCAGGATAAGCACCGTCTATCAAAGCTGGACCTCAGTGCACACATCACACATCGAAGCTACTGCTTAGCCCCATGAGTGTCTTACAAATTCATACCGCAACGTAATGTAGCGCAACTCTAACTTAGTCATTAAAAAATTCAATAAAAATATTTAGTTCTGAACAAAAATTTGGGCTAAAAAAATGTGGCAAGCAACAGTGTGTAGATAAGAGAAATATCATTCAATAAAAATGGATAAAAAATTTAATGTTTTAATGCTCCACATGCAAATGTGCTTATCTACATAAGGTATAGTTATGCGCAATTGTATGTAATATGCAAAGTATGCACACAATCTCAGATGACATTTTAAATATTCTGGAGCTCTGCTTTGCCTAATCAGTCGCAAGAATCTAGTCTTAGAGATAAGTTTTTGGACAGACTGAATATTCTAGACACCATTCTGTCATCCATACTATCCTTTGTGTAATTCATCAAGAGTTACATTTTAGCATATGCCTGACCAGCTTATGCTTTTTAGTTTCTAAATTCGACCCAGCCCGTTTGTACCAAACGTATAGTAAAAACAAAAGTAACCATCGCTTTTTCATTCATGATTTTGAATCGTAAAAAAATGAGGAACAGTATTTTTCAGGATGATGACAACGAGAATGGGACATAAGTTGAAACGTGAAAAATGGATAAAGCTCTGGACTCCCCCTCTCTGCTCTTAGTCTCATTTTGGGCTGCGACAATATGCCGGAAGTGTTGAAGCCAAGAGGCCCTTCTGGGTGAACGTGCGCTTTACAAATAAACTTTATATTATATTAGGTAACAGAAGAGATGAGAATCACTGTATATAAAAAGCAATGCCTGAGACCAAAAATATTTGGCAGATGGATCTGTAATTGGATCCAAAGACAGAAAAGGGATAGGAAATTGTAAACTGTGCCTCTATTGGCTGCTTTTACTAGAGCATCCATCTATAAAGCTACGTCAAAGGAATTGGCAAGAGAGGTAAATCAGTGTGAAGGGGACAGCATAGGAAGCCTATTATAAGAGGCTCTTATTGATGAAAATAGCACATTGCCTGATAGTGTAAATGGAAATGACAATTAGTCAATTTCATAAGTAACTCTTTTGTGCTTCATATTTCTTTTGATATTACCCCTAAAAATGTCCAGCTTCTTACTGTACCATTTATACTCTCTTAGAACAATTTTCTGTTTCCTGGTGTTCTACTTACGGCAAAAAGAATTCTGCTCTCTGCACCACAGAAAAATAAAATAATGTGCTCTACTGCA
Organism: Calotriton arnoldi; assembly: GCA_963921515.1. Lineage (NCBI taxonomy): Eukaryota > Metazoa > Chordata > Amphibia > Caudata > Salamandridae > Calotriton > Calotriton arnoldi. Next base: position 19,632 of record CAWUFW010025142.1, read on the forward strand.
TCATACTTCTCTTCTCCATCACCTTTATACTCTCTTACACTCACAACTAGCTAGCAACAAATAGCAAAAGACTTTCTCCTCTGAAGAATGGCCTTGCAGAAACACACCAGTTAACTCCCTCTCTACATGCCTACAGGCAACCTTCTTACTCTAGAGGGTTCAGTCAGGAAAACACAATTTGGTGTCCACACCAGACCTTCCTGTGTCAATCACCAAACTCAAACAATACCCATTGATATCCCCTCCAAGAAGCATTTATCTTAATAACAGTATTCCCTCCTGTAATCTTCATAGCTCCTAAAAGTAAATGTTCTATTGTAGCTCCCTAGCCCCGTGAGGGCACTGACCATCGGTTACCCAAAATCCTAAGACCTACTGCTGCACACAACCTGGTTTATGTCCTCAAAACAAAAACTCCAGAATCCTTTTGTAAAAACTACTTGCTGCAGCAACTTTCCCTATTGCGCCCAAAAGAGCAGGTTTCTGCAGGATACACCATCAGCCGTCCCCAGACACCATTCATCATATTGGTAGCCCACCGTTCACTTTCTCAGAAAAAATGAAAGCATTCTTAATGCTACAATTATGGACGTCCTGTCATGAAGTTGTCCTTATCAGGCAACTACATGTTGTAAACCCTATGAATATATGCCCACACTATTGGCATGGATAGTAAAACTGAAAGGGAGCTGCAGCTAACTTAAGCATATTAGATAGCATGCTACTTCAGTAACACTGCTGATAGGTGGTGAACAGTGAGGAATCAATTGATTAAAGTTAGAAGAGATGGAACTTTAGCTAATTCCTCAGTTGCAGCAATGTGATCAGTGCCAGATGGGGTCAGGACAATACGTTCTATAAAAACAAACTCAGTTGACAATTAAAGTCATTAAAAGGGCCCCCTCCTAACTACCCAGCACCCCCTACCCACTACATGTCATCATTAAAATTCTGTTCAACAGACAGTAAAAACCGAGCAATTCCAACTGCCACATCTAAATAGCGCATTTCTGGCAATAGCTCCACAGCTTTCCTCCAATGGAGAACAACATATTTAAGAAACAAAGGTCTTAAAAACTTAATTCGATTTGCAAGATAAAAGACGCAGTCCATAAGTATATGCAGAAGGGAGCATTTAACTTTCACGGGGCAGGGGCAGAGGCCACTATTATTCTGCACCCTGGTCTTGTGTGGGCGGGATGAATAGATTGGATTACATCCCACCCTAACCCTTAATATTTCATTTCTCAATCCTGGGTCTGGTAACTGCAATAAATAAGGAAAAACAGTGTCCTGGCCCAGTGTAGAGATTGAAAAGCTAATGGATGGTTTCTTGCTTAGATACCATAGGTCAATTGATTCAGACACCAGAGCAACAGATTCTCTCAATGCATGCTTGCCTGGGAAGGGGAACCAAGATGTAATTGTACCACTATCTGAATGGAGGTTCCTGAGTGCAGTTAGTCTGGTTCTTACAGCCTTTGCCTACATCCTTTCACTACATTGGATCTCTTCCCAGCACAATTTGGAGACTTTAACCACCTCATCATCCTCCAAAAGTGTGTTAAAGTATCTTAGACACCCCCAGGACCCCAAGTGACAGCATCCCACAGTAGAAGGTTTGAAATCAGGATCAGCCAAAAGAGACTGACCTGGTTTTGTGGCAAATTCTGTCCACATTCGAGACACACTACACACAGAGGACTGGGGACCAAGGCAACTTTTCCAATGGTGTTGGTGAATATCCTTCCAGCAGGGACAGCTGTGGTAAGTGTACTTCAGTCAAATGCCCTATGATCTTCTTTTTGCAGACTTTGAAATGTTGCTGGGTTGTTAGAAAGAGAGCGTTGATTTTGATTTCCTCTAAAAGCCCTATTATACTTCGCATCTAACCTGAAACACAAGATAATCTATTTTTGAAACATGTTTGCATGGTGTTGTAATTTGCAGACAGGAAGCTTTCTCTCTATCATAATCGGGGCTTCGACCACTAACCTCACTAGGTCTAGTCTACAAGACAATGACTTTCCTTGCCCCAGCTTGTCCATTTTGAGTTTGTCCGTCCCCTGTATAATAGCCTCTTTACCATCTCACTGACAGACTGGCTTCTATCCTTTCACTGTTCATTTTTCGGGAATTACTTTTTTATCTTCCATTCAGCAGTGACGTAGCGAGGCCTTTTGCTGCCGGTGGCGGTCCCAGCCTTCGCCGCACCCCAGCGGCTGTAGGAGGGGGGGGGGTGCTGGTGTTCGATTCCTGCGTTTGCCCCCCCTCGCACCCGCAGGTAAGAGCAAGGGGGATGAGAGGCTGCTGCCCCTAAAAATCGTGCTGCTCGGGGCAAACCGCACCCCCCCCCTTGCTACGCCACTGCCATTCAGTGCATGTGTTTTACAGTTATCTTTCACTTGTGCTGCTTACCCCCTCAGGTTCCTCTCCCCATGCGCCTGCACTGTGTTGCTCCTCAATCCACCCAGTTTGTCTGTAACAGCACAGAAAAAGAGAAATATTTGGTTGTAGTATGGCTGAGTAACAGACTTTATGGTTTGTTTTTTCTCCTGCACTGCACATTTTGCTTGAAAGCACAAGCTTGGGCATATCAAGGCGTTTATGGTGCTGGGGTAAGGGGCTTGAGCTGCACGCACTCAGCTGGTGTCTGAGGCAGAAAGTATGCTTAATATGACACTTCTCTTGGAGGCCCATATATCTCCTCACTGGGATACTACATATGGCTAAATGGTTGAATCCTGCAGAAAGTAAACTAGGCATTGGCAAGCATTTCCATTTACATTCTGACACTTATTTTTTTTAAATTCAGTTTAGGGTTTCCTGGGTGACAAGTAATTGAACAGTTAACCATGCCATTTAGGAAGATTGAAAAAAAAAAATACAATGCACAATTTTGAAGTACTATCAAATGCTTGTTTTTCCTCCAGTATCTTGAAATGTTTTTCTTTTACTTTAAAAAGATATATATTTCACAGATAAACACGTGCAATGCCAACAGCTTGTCACTCAAATTTAAAAAAGGGGATGCCTTTTGGCTTTGCCAATGCTTAGTTTTAATATGAAACGGAGTGGCCAAGACAGTCTGGCTTTAGATTTCTGAATGTCAGATCCCTGGGGATGCCAATGCTGCCTAAAAGATACCTGCGATGTCATGGGCGCAGTGACTGGACCAAACACACAAACAACCCCTGCCAGCAGGGCAATTGTCAGATTAATAGCTACTGATCTCCACCATTACACGTGCAGTGACCACTAAGTAAATTACACAATTAGTGTACCCACGTGCATTGTACACCAAGTCAAATTTAGGTCCCTGAAATCGCCACTTTTGGAGGCAGAAGTAAGAAAATATCCTTTGCTTAAAGTAACTCACAAGTAATAAATGCAGCTGCTTGCTCACAGGGTAACGGAAACATAATATCTTTAATAAGTAATATATGTATATAATTATTAAAAAGCGCACTGCAGAGATATAGAATGTTTTTTAAATGATCTATAAAGGAAGGCTTGCCTAATCTAGCGAGATGCTGTTCAATGAGCCGCCTTTAATGATTTGCTGTAAAAATACAGCATGTACAAAGCAAGTGTCAGTGCGCTTCATTTAAATGAGGCTCACACTATTAAAAGAAAACTCTATCACATGTGAAAAACTCCTGCTTTCAGGCTTTCAGCTCTGCAGTAGGATGAGGGACACTCCGGCTCTGTTGTAGCAAAAGCACTATATAAAAAGTCATGGAAATCACGCCGTAAAGAATAAAGTGAAAAATACATAGGAGTGACTAACGCATAAAGAGTGATTCTAAGGTCCGTGTGAGAGAATAAGTGACTGACAACGCTTAGGCTATTCATCTTAGTATAATATGTGGACATTTTTAGGGCAGATAAATGAATATATAAAGTCAGAAACACATTGGAAATCCTGAGACTGCAAAAACGAATGTTGTACTGAAAAAGTCAAGAAATAGCTTCCCTCTGGAAAATGTTTAATACAAAAAAGAAAATTTATAAGGGTGTGAGTGCAGATCGGCAACTTTGAGATACTTTTGTGGAGCACCTTTAATCACCCCGTTGTTCAAATTCTGTATCTCCTAGTAACTTTGCGACTCTACCTCCATCAGGACAATGACCGTACAGTACATTTACATGGCAGTGTTATTCTATTTCCGTCACGTGATAAATACAGTAGCGGCTGCTACCGGACTCGAGTGGTGGGCATGGGGGAAGGAGGGAGAGACGACAAAAAAATAAAAAAAATAAAGCACTTACCTGTAACGGCCGGCCTCCCGGGCTCCCAAGCTCCCCTGAGCCAATCACAATGCTGCATTGTGATTGGTCTGAGCGCTGTGGTTCGTCGCTCAGACGGGGAATGTGAGGCTTTGCATGTTCCTTACCAGGAAAGATGCAAGGTGCGCAGGACTATTTGGCCGGCCAATCAGTCGTGCACACTTAGGGAGTGTAAACCACTCCTCCCGTGCTCTGGGCAGCGCCGTCCCGAAAGTCACTGATGAAATAGGAAAACTAAAACGATAAAAACAATAGTTATTATCATTTTATTTTTCCTTTTGTTCAGTGTGGTGACGCTCCTCCGCTTTACCGGAGGAGCCGCCACTGGATAAATAGCAAGCGAAACGTCCTGCAATAAGAACTTCCCGACAGATATTTTTTCAGGAAAAGTACGTTTTTCTGCATAGCCACATTTCTTTAAGGGTTTTACCTGGAACCGATTTGAAATCTCGATGTTGTTCAAGTCCAGCATTCTTGACTTCTTACATTCCGAAAAATCCGCAAATGCAGCCAATTTTCAAAATAACAGACCATATATGTGTGGACTTGCATTGACACAGCAAATATAGAGAGACAAAATGCAACTATCCACATGGTAACATAGATCACAAATAAAAGCAAATATTCAGAGCAATAGAAATCTATACACACAGAGCAACAAACCCACAGATACTCATCAAGCAAAGACTGACAGACAGAAAGTTACCCAGACATACAGTACCCATATACACAGACCTAAAGGCATCCACGTGCAACGACCACTGGATATGCAGTTACCCATGCACACACAGTACAGATATTTAGGCACACAGAATAACACAATAAAGTGAACACATATTGCCAGTTTATGGACAGGTATACAGAAAAAGACACAAACACCCACAGGGCAGAAGGGAGAGATGGATTGATTGATTGACAAGTGGATGCAGAATGCCTATACATTTAGCACCTAAATACGAGTGTCCCAGAGAAGTAGTATTCATCACACCCAATAGAAATCCAAAACCCATGGGTTAGAATTTATCAGGTGCGATACACTCTTCCCATTGTGAGTTTTGGGGAGGAGTGTGCAGATTGTGGTACTTAACACACCAAAATCTGAATGTCCCAACAAAATACCAGGTCTTTATCCTCTGTTAAATTCCAGTAGCTTTCACCTTCTGAAATTTATCAGGGAATGCACATTTGGCGTGATAAACTCCACACAAATTGGAATTTCAAACTTCGTGCTAACAGGGTTTGGAATTTCAAACTTCGTGCTAACAGGGTTTGGAATTTCAAACTTCGTGCTAACAGGGTTTTCAAACACAGTTGAAATTGGGCCCTCTATTTTCAACTCATTAGCAGTTACGTGTTGCACTTTGTATGCATTAATTGTATCAAGTTTTCGTTTCTGCAATTAGTCAGCAGTTGGTTATTACCGTGTGACAAATTCCACTGAAATTCCAATTATTTTCAGCTTTTGAAGTAATAAATCGGCATTTAGTAACAATGTAGATGAAACATTTAAATTATGTCACTGTGCTGGGCTGTCAAACAATATCTGGCAGATAATAAGCAGAAGGCGATATATTTTCGAAAATGCATAACTTGATAGCTTGGTCAGGCAAGTGATAACTCTTTATTTCTACCACAGCCATAGCAATATGAAAACATGGACACCATCTGAAGATTATAGTGCAGAGGTTAAAAGCTGTAGCAGAAACGTGCAAACCACTTCTTTAACCAATTACCAGAACAACAATATCAAATACTGAAAATGAACTGCTTACATTTACTGTATGTGTAAAAGGACTTGAAATGTGAATGCTATGCTATGGCAGTCACAAAGCCAAAACAAAAGATGAAAGATGTCCCATTTTTTTCCCTAACTCCCTAATGAAATTTTCAGTTTTAGGTGTTCCAGTATAGCTGTTCGAAATGATCTGTGCCCCTTTGAAAAAACATAAAATGTCCTTTTCACAATACAACTAGTGGGACTGTTAGCAAAGAAACACTTCGTCCAGTGTACTTGCTGGGTCAACTTATTCCAGTGTACTCGCTGGTCCAATTTAGTACTCCAGACTGTGGCGAAAGACTGTATCCTACATTTCTGAACCATGATGTCATACAGCTCTGGTGACAAGTACCTGCTTCATGAAAGGCCTCAGAAGCCACCTACACATCCTCTAAGACTAAGCATGGAGTACACTCACTTATACTTCCATGATCCTTAATAATGAAATGCACTTATGTCCATTGCATTTGCCAGGGGAACATATCCATCACGTACTGTGTTTCCACATTTTCTGAAATTGTAGAATGTTTGGGGTGAATACGGTGAAGAAACAGAAGCTGTAGCAAATGAACACAATGGTGGGGCTTGGAAGGTTCATTACATTCAGTCTGTGAAGCAAAACGTTCATGTAACCATGAAATCATTAATTGAGCCTTTTTTGATATCTACAGACCGTATTAATAGTTACTCCCAAAGAGGCAGTAAGAAGGTGGCAGTTACAGGAAACAAATATGTTGTGCAAAATATTTACCAGATAGATTGTATTTTTCCCCTGAATATTTATATACTTGGTGGTGCTGAGCTGAAATTCAGCTTTTACATTCAAGTAATTCATGCCTGAATATACAATTCTAAAATGGTCCAATGCGCTGCACAGTGAAAACTCCCTTAAAGTTCCAATTAGAATTCTAATCCTTCTCGTTTCCATAAAACTCTTCCGGCGATTACATTTCACTTTATGAAGGTTCATTTTCATTTATAGAGGTTTTTTATTATTTGTGTTAAGGAGGCCCATTCGTTCCTTTTTCAACTCAAATCACTTTACCTTTTTTTGTGCCCTCCTTTTCCAAAGCCCTCCCTTTCAAGTGACATTTGGCAGTGCTACTGGGGCCCAATTTAAGGCCTTTTATACAGCACAATGTTTTTAACTTAACTATATTGCTTCCATCTCTATGGGGAGCTGCACACATTAGTCATTAACATTCTGGCTGAAGCAAGCCTTCGTCAGTGACAGGAGTTTCAGCTTCTTCTGGGAGCCCTGTGCCCTGTCAGTTTAAATGCTATGCACAGGACGCATTTCTAATAAAGAAGAAAACGTGACTCTGGAAAGACAGACTCTCCAGCCCTGGACAGCTAGTTTTTAGGTCTGGCTTGAGAACGCAGCTGTCTGTCAGCCTACGGCTACCAATGCTTTAGAATATAAATGGAGTGTGCTGTGGTTCCACCCATATGAGTATATTTCTCTCTCACCTTACGCTATTGGCAGGTTGAAGTGCATCCACTACATTGCATGAGACCTATTTTACATATTTATAGTATTCCGAATGACCACATATTACATTCTTTATCTCGTAGAATAACTTTATAAGAAACGTAGATTAACTTTATAAGAAAACAATTGGTTTTTGTTTTGTGTGTTTCTCTGGGGCAGGTTTCTATTTTTATGTTGTTTTAGTCAGGACTCAAACTGCAAGCCAATCTTTTGGCTTTGCCAATGCTTGTGTCAACCTTTTATTGTTGTGCTTTCAACAACCAAGGCAGATAACAGAAATCAATATAGTGCATCCCTTGCACTGTGCAGTAGCAGCTAATACATTTAATTTTTATACAGGGCATATTTAATATCTGAATTGTCTTTCACCATTTATTGCCGTAATTGACAGAGTTAGTCAAGTTAATAGTATTCATTGTATGAACCTCAGATGGATGCAGGGCAGTGTGGAGTCCTGTAGTTTACGTGCATACCTCCACGAAAAAGGGAGCGCATCTCATCAGGCAATCTTACCACAGCAATCCTACTGGTCACTCATAATTCATCAGCATTCAGCACAGGAGTAGTTCCCATAGAATATCTGCACAACAGAGTCCCCCTCAGAATACCGTTCACCCCCCGGCAACTGCTATTAGAGCCCCCAGACCCACCCCAACGTCTGAAGGGCAGATCGGGGCCCACCCAGTGTATTATAACACAAGTCCGGGTGGGCACAATCCAGCAATGTCAAAGAGCCTCAACCGGAGTGGTTTCTTGCTCCTCGCTCAGTTCTGCATTCTGCTGTGCCAGCAGAAAAGTCACCAAGGGAGCCCAAATGCCCTGCCGTTGGGAGCGCACGGGCATTAGTCCTCAGTAAGTGTCCAGCTGTTTTTGGAAATAGGCAGAATCCTGCAGACACCAGGCCACCTGAGGCACCGGGCGTCTACCTCAGGGGATAGATGCCCTATCCCTGGCCAACAATAGAAGGATAGCCTTAAGCTTGTGCACACCTGGAGAAATGTCTTTCACATAGCAAAGTAAGACCACCACTGGCGACATCTTTGGTGCATTCTCCATAATCAAAGCAATAGTATAGAACACCCCAGAACAAAAAGCATACCACCCTAGATCATTCCCAAACCAAATGCAGAAAAGTGGCATCAGAAGCAGCACATCGCAAGCAGCACGCATCTTCAACCAGGCCCATCCTATGTAGTTGTGCCAGCATGTGGTATACCCTATGCAAATATTTAAAATATATCAAGTGAAGTCGATAATTCGGCGAGAGGTTTGTGGATTGAGTGCAAGAGTAGCGTCACTGTTCCTCATCAATAGGGACATCTAACTCAGTGGAACAGTTTTCCTGTGCTGCGGGAGTGCAGATTGGGCCGTTGTCCTGCATCAGAATATAAAGACGGGTGATGAGTTTCTGCAGGTCCGGATTAGTGATCATTGTTTCCAATGCTACAAACGTCAGGGGGTCTCCGGGAAGATGTTATGCGTAGCGCGCAAGGCCGCCCGAGAGCTGATGATAGGTAAGCACATCCAAGGGGCAGGAGTCAGGATCATCCAAGATGCACTGGGGAGGAATGGAGTTGCAGCAAACGTGTGCCAGCGTCTGCAGCTGCAGGGATCAAGGGGTGGAGGCCAAGTGGCACCTCCAGCACATACATATGTTCCCGCCATGCCAACCAGCGTAATGCAAGCCACAGTGTTAATCTGAGTCTGAGGGCACCTAAGGGGGAGATACAAGGCAGTCTGCAGGGGACAGGGGTCCGCATGGTCGTGTTCAGGTGCCATGTGGGGCTGGAAGTGTGGGGTGCAGCTTGTAATGTGCAAATTGCACCTGTGCACAGTGAAAATAAAGATCCATGTCTGGAGCACAAAGACCATCCTGCTCAAACGGGAGGGTCAGCACTTCCCACGCCACCCGGGGCTGTCCCCCTCCCACACCAGCGCAATAAGGTGCAATCAAAGTTGTCTGCGGAAATTACCCATCATGGGAACTGGAAGATTGCTGAACAAATATAGGTACTTGGGGAGTACCACCATCTTCACTACATTTATTATCCCCATGAGCGACAACAGCAGTTGCTTCCATGCCATCACTCTGTCTTTCAGCCAAGTATCAGTCTCCCATAGTTTGCCCACCACAGTGTCCAGATCCTGACTGAGCCAGACCCCCAGGTACCTAACCAATTCCCCCATCCATGTTAGAGGGTACTCGGTGTCAAAAGGTTGTGTGCATCTGTAAGAGGGAGAATGATAGATTTGGTCCAGTTAATGATGATGCCAGTGTGTCCACCAAATCAAATGAGTTTGCGAATATTAGGGTCTATGTTAATCTGGGGGTATTGGACATAGAGAGGGACACCTTCCACATACATTGAGACCAGAATCTTCCAAGGGGTGAATGCAAGCCCACAATGGGAGTGATGTTGCCTCAGCTGGGTGGCTAGGGGCTCCATCGCAAAGGCAAATAGAATGGGCGACAGGGGGCAGCCCTGGCACACCCCTCTCTAGATCTTAAAGGGGGGAGTAATCGCACCATTAACTCGGAGTTGGGTCACAGATTTGGCATAGAGTAATTTAATAAGATATAGGAAGGTGCCTCTGATTCCAATTTGAGTCAGGAGGTGGAATAGGTAGGGCAATTCTAGCAAATCAAATGCCTTCATGGTGTCAAGCAAGACCGCCACTGCACTGAGATGAGGGTTAATTGAATGCAGAAGGGCAAACAAGGTGCACAGGTTATGAACTGTGGAGCGGCCAGGCACGAAGCCAGACTGGTCTGGGCAGACCATATTAGGCAGCAGAGGGAGAAGTCGAGAAGCAATCAACTTAGCCAATATTTTGTTGTCAATGTTAATCATGGAAAGCAGCCTATATGAGTCACAGTGCTGAGGAGCTTTATCAGGTTTCAAAATGGTAATTATAAGTGCCTCTCATAGAGAGGGAGGGAGCACACCATGCAACAGGCACTCTTCAAACATGGCCAGAAGATGAGGGCCCACAAATTGAGCATATTCTTTATAAAAGGCCGCAGAAAGTCTGCCCAGACCCAGTGACTTATCACCATGCCAACTGTTGATCACTTGTATGATATCCTGTACCGTAAACGGTTCATTAAGCAATCTGCAGTGTTCGTCATCTAGCCAGAGTAACTGGACAGCATTCAAGTAGGAGCTCTGGTCTGGTGTGGCTTGTGGCAGGGTGGAGGTGTATAGAGTAGAGTAAAATGCAGTCATAACACACCTCAACTCCTGCATGCGCAGTATGTTTGTCATCCACCAGCTCTACAATGTGTTCGCTAGTCCAGGGTTTGCACAACAGGCCCGCCAGTGTCTGCCTCAACCTGTCCCCCTCTCCACGTGTTTCACAGAGCGCTGCCTCGTTATAGTCTGAAAGCTTACTCCTGAGAGATGGTAATGCAGCTGTGCTTTTGGTCTCAAAGTGATGAAGCTCTAAGGTGCGAATATCGACCTCTATATGAACAAGATCCCCTCGCAGCATTCTAAGTACACCAGCCTGCTTAGCTATGGAGGCCCCTCGGATTACCACTTTAAACGCCTCCCAGAGCGTGGACTGTGAGTCAACAAAGCGGGCATTATGCTCAAAGTAGTCAAGAATTGTCGCCTTAATGTCAGCCCTAAAGATTTGATCTCGGAGTGCGGTGACGGCGCTTCCAGGAGAACCCGCGCAAACTAAGCCCCGGGCGGTGCAATCTCCAGCAGGACAGGGGCATGGCTGGATAACGTTCTGGGGAGATGAGCAACAGTGGTAGACCAGAAAATTACGTCCCTGGTAACCAGCCAGTAGTCTATTCTTGACCAAATGCTATGGTTTGTGTTTATACAGTTGACCTCTGTGCTAGATGTGTGTAGTAAGTGGCAAATATCCATGAGGCCATTGTCAGCAATAAGTGTGTTTAACAGCGCCAAGGCCCCTGGGTGTGGAAGCTGCAGGACCTATCCCCGTGTGTATCCAAAACCACGTTAAAGTCCCCCCCAACAGTACGGCCCGAGCCCATGGTACCCATCAGCCTCCAGACCTCCGCAAAGAAATGGGGGGTCATCCACATTTAGGCCATATACTGAGACCAGGATCAGTGGGTAGCCTTCTAAAATAACAAACCTGCCCTAGGTATGGTACAGCAAGCATTGCGTGTGTCACTGCAGCCCCTTACGAATGAGCATGGCCACGCCCCTAAAAATATTTGGAGACATGGGATTCTGTGATCCATCCAGTCCATAGGCGGACCCACAGCAATTCAGTGAGGTGCAATTCTTGCAGCAGGCATATGTGAATATGGGGTCTATTCAGATAAGCTACTACCTGCCGGGTCTTATGTTGAATGTTTAGCCCCCGGACAATGGAGCCATCAAGCACTAAGGGTGAAGGCAATCATCTAGCATAGGAACCATCTGTACCCCAAATGTGATCTGTGAGGATGCAGGACTCTGTGGCTAGCAAAGGAAGAAGTGGTGCAGAACAGAAAACAACAAATACCCCAACAAAACACACCCCCTCCTACTTAAGCCCCCTACCAAGCCAAATCACAGCATCCACCACCCACACATCCAAAGGAACTCACGAACCAGAACCAATTCGAGACCATTCCCCAGAGGGCGTCAAGATGTCCCTGCATACTACCCAGCCCTTAGAAGGCCAGGCGGCCAAAAAAGGAGAGTGAGAGGGAGTGCTGGAGTCAAGAAGAGGATGGGTCGTCATACTTGTGCATGCAATCATCACTCAGACACTGGGATCCCCACTCCGCACCGCAATCAGGTCCAGAAGCAAGGGGGGCCCACAGCCTCATCCGGGAGAAGTCCACACAGAGTTCTTGCATTGATTAGTCATTGTCACTCAAATGGTCACAGTTCGACCCTTTTGTCGATGAAGCAGTCTCGGCGGCAGGAGGATCCATGCTCTGAGTAAACTTGGTTGCGATCTTGGGGTCCATGAAATGGTGAGTTTTACCCTTATGGAGGACTTGAATCTTGGCCGGGAATATCAATGATTATATGGCACCAGCCTTCTGCAGCATGCATTTCACTGGGAGGAATTCACAATGCGCCACCAGCACTGCCAGCGTAAAGTCAGGGAAAAGGCAGATGGTGTTTCCCTGATATTGGAGAGAATGGGGCTCCTGAGCCAAGCATAATGCGGTGTCCCTGTCCCTGTAATTCAGGAGGCGGGTGATTATTGGTTGCGCTGAGGCCCCAGGAGGTGAGCGCAGTCCCATGGAGTGGTGCGTCCGACCTACCATGAACAAGGGGGATAAGTTGCCTCTAAATAGCGTCTTTAGCAGGTTTTCCACGTAAGTTGGCATACGATCCATCACCGCTGATTCAGGGACCCCCCAGTATGTGCAAATTATTCCGACGTAAGCATGCCTCGCAATCCTCATTTTTATTTCTAATGACTTCAAGAACTTTCTCCATCTGATAACCGCCCCCCAGTGGATGAGTTGGTGTCTTCAACGTCTGAGGTGCAGCGCTCCAAATTGTCAATGCGCTCCTCATGTTTGTCTACTTTTTCTTTCAAATGATCGAACCGGTCAGCGAGGAGGTCAAATCTTAGAGTCGATGGTGTTCAGGCTATGCTTGAGATCCAGGAACAAGGAGCGAATGCCACGCAGTGCAGCAGCCCCACTGCAATCCTGGGAGTCCTGTACCTGGGCCTCCTGATCCAAGTCAGTATTATGGGTGAGGCGGCAGGACTCAAGCTGAAGCTTGGTCTGCTTATTGTCACTTTTTCCCTTGGTGCAAGACTGAGGGGCTGGGACAAAGGCAATGTCCTCAGGAGTGTCCAGGAACTGCGGTCTCAGAATAGCCGTCCACAAGACACTCAGGTCCCACCACTCCCCTGGGGGGGCACAAGTAGACTCAAATGCAGTGAGTGCACTGGCGCACGCCCCGCAGGCTCAGCACGATCCATTCATCCAGTCTTGGGGGAGGGGGGCATGGTGCTTAGGCAGCTCGCTGAGACCCTCAGCAGCCCAGAGCAGGCAAGTCAAGCAATCTGCAACCGCTGGGGGGCACGAGCAGATCTGGGTCTCCGATAGAGATGTAGCACTGGACAGTCAGCCCACCATGGGGGAAGCAGGAAGAGCCGGAACCACCCTGTCGTCGAGGCCTGGCTCAGCCCACATGACCTAGTAAAATCAGGCCTCCCCGCGGCTCCACCTTACTGTATGCCATCTCACAGTTTCATAATTATATAAAGAAGGAGCTACGTCTCTTGTTGATGGCCAGAAAGGACGTAATAAATATTTTAGGGAACAAACTGGATCTGACCACCTTATTGAATGTCTGCTTTTTATTTTAGCAGAAAAAGGACCAATCCAGACCTATTTTCACTGGTCCTGGCTTACATTTGCCAATATTTCAACAATAATATTCATCTTATTCTTTTGTTTATCTGTACATGAAAAGATACACATGAATCAAATAACATGAAAGAAAGATTAAACTGAATAAAATTTAAACTTAAAATGTCAAAAAATGCAAAACATCAATAATACTTTACATTGTTACATTAAATACAGAAGTGACATGAAATCACAAGTGTTTTACTCTGTTACACCAACTTTTCGTCAAAGCAACTAAAATAGGAACTCCTCAATCAAACTTATTTTCTTATTTTCATAGGGTTCCTATGGCCATGGGGTGATTGCTCTGAGCATTATGGGATTTGTCGCTCTTAGGAATCTCTATAATGCTACTCTGGCTAGGTTCACCACCCTGAGGAAAAGAAAAATGCCGACGCGTTTCAGATCCCGGTCATTTTTGAAGGGATCGTCTTCAGGGCTGATGACGTGGTGTAATCTACAAATTAAAATATTATGGTTAATTATATTTATTCTATTGATTCCCCTTTCTACAATAGCTTTTATCTAATTTTGAATTGATTTTTATTTACCTTTACAATTTGTTCAAGTTTAGAAGAGTCTAAATGTATGTAGAAGTGATTTTGAAAACTGGAAAAAGATGGGTTTGAAAAGACAAGTTAACTCGGTTTGTTAAGAACTGTGAAAATTTCAACTGCAAGTTAGATTGATAAGCGGTGCTTACTTGGTTTTGCTCGTAGCCGCATGAATTTATAACTTCAGTTTTCATGTGGTAGACTGGAGAGGGCAATGGCTTGCTTTGTTTTCCTTCGGCACCTTTATTTGAAAAGCAAGAGCAGAAGTGGAAGAACTCGTTTTTGATTGTTAATCTAAACATGGAATCTGCTGTGCATTTAGCAGCATACTCACTTTCTTGTGTGTAAAAAAAGTGCCAAACTTATTGTGGAACACTGCTTTTCCTAATGGGTATTTAGCGATAAATCTGGAAAGGAAATGTGAACATGTTTTTTTTAAGAAGAATTGAACTTTAACCAAGCGCCGCTTATCAATCTAACTTGCAGTTGAAATTTCCACAGTTCTTAACAAACCGAGTTAACTTGTCTTTTCAAACTTGAGGGTGGTGAACCTAGCCAGAGTAGCATTATAGAGATTCCTAAGAGCGACAAATCCCATAATGCTCAGAGCAATCACCCCATGGCCATAGGAACCCTATGAAAATAAGAAAATAAGTTTGATTGAGGAGTTCCTATTTTAGTTGGTTTGACGAAAAGTTGGTGTAACAGAGTAAAACACTTGTGATTTCATGTCACTTCTGTATTTAATGTAACAATGTAAAGTATTATTGATGTTTTGCATTTTTTGACATTTTAAGTTTACATTTTATTCAGTTTAATCTTTCTTTCATGTTATTTGATTCATGTGCATCTTTTCATGTACAGATAAAAAAAAAGAATAAGATGAATATTATTGTTGAAATATTGGCAAATGCAAGCCAGGACCAGTGAATATAAGTCTGGATTGGTCCTTTTGCTGCTAAAATAAAAAGCAGACATTCAATAAAGTGGTCAGATCCAGTTTGTTTCCTAAAATATCTCACAGTTTCAGGCAGGCCGACCTTGCAGCTCCCATATGTCCTCTGGTCAGGAGACCAGGCCAGCGCACCTGGCCACGGTGCCGATCACTGTCCCATCTCGCCTGTCTCCACAGGGCAGATAGAGTGCAGCTCGCAGTGGCACCAAAATCGATGCCGGAGCCCGGTTTGCTAGGCCTCACCAGTTGCAATGGTAGAATCTGGGTCCCCTGAGCCAAATTTCCTTCCCAAGGGGCTTTAATCGAACGGCAATCCTGCGGGGACAGCAGCTAGGGTGACGGCAAAACTGATTCCCCTCATATTTGTCCGCATAAATGTCGAATAGTAGGTCCTGGCCGGCAGAGTCTCGCTATGTGGTGGCCATCTTGCAGCCGGACTCTAGTGCCCAGACTCATACTTCATTCTAGTCCTCTATAAACCCTTTATCCAAGGTCTTCACTAATATCTTTGTTTCACTAGTTGCAAATAAAAGGTTAAAATTAGTCTGATAGGCCTCTGGAAATCATATACAGCAATTTACCGTGATTCACAGTAGCTAAACATCGATCTTTATGCATGAAAAACGCACGCGACTAAACTCCATCAGCAAGAGACGTATCTAGTGTGTTTGCAATAAACTTTGCACCAAGACTATTCTCTACATTGTCTTGAAGTGGGTGGGGGGGCTTAGGTAAGATCTTTGCACTTCAAACGAACAGTAGGCACAGGATCTTAGGTGTAAAATTCAAGCCGATGACATGACTGTGCTGTATAACCTGACTAGTTCACAAATCTCTGCCTGTTGACATGCTTATATGCATGTTACCTCGGCCAATACCCTTACCACTGTTCATCAATGAGTGGAACTAAATGTTCCGAAAATGAACCCTACCAATCTAAGCATCTCGTTAACAGACACTTTCTAATAAACTGGAATCCCTGCAACTGGCCACAATTTATGGGCCTTTCTTTGTGCCCTTCAAACAATTTTCACAATCTAGGCTTCTAAATGGATTAATATCGCTCCCATGAATGACACATTTTCTAGGTTTTCCAGATTCTGCTGCTGCCAAATTAAATGCCAGAGAAAAATCCACACTTCAGTAGTCATGGCCCTGAACGTTGTGCCTTCACTATGGCAATTCTATCTAGCTTGGTCTACCTAACAAGGTAATTAGATGATTCCAGCTAGTTGAAAATGCTGCAGCCCACCTCCTAACTTACACCAGACATATAGATATCATATCACTACTATTCTCAGACTCCCCCACAGGCTCCCAAATGGAAAGTCAATTATTTTGATAGCCTCAGTAGTACATAGTGCTATTTACAAATATTTCATCTTTTGGCCTGTAAATTTCAGCTTCCTTACATTCCTCCAGCCAATGGCTCCTGGAGCTACCTAGCACGAAAAAAGCTTCCTTCAGGGGCAGGGCTTTCTCAATTGCAGCTGCCAAAGAATGGAGCAAACATCCTTTTGAGCTCCGGCCCTTCTCCCCTCTCGCTGTCTTTCATAAAAAAGTGAAAACCTTGCTGTTTAACTGATAAAGTAATCGTAACATGTCCCAATCTCCAGGAATTTCTGTTTAATTAATAATAAAGTTAATGAAATTGTTTTAACCTTCTGGTTATGTTGTTGCTCTTTATAGCGCCATGAAGCTCGGGTATATGTGCACATTACAGATTTCAATAACATGACATTAATATGTTTAGCAGTCGCCTGAGATAGTCTTGTGGCAGACCACTGCTTTATATTATAAAATTAAATATGGCCACCAACAACTTCGTAGGCCCGTTATAGATAAACAACAAGTCTGTGTTTCGTATACAATTCTTTAATAAGTACTATGTTTACAAATTGTTTAATAACGTAATTGTTTGGAGTGATGACAACTGAATGCAACCGAGAACAATTGAAAAGGAATTGTAAAGACACAGGGAAAATAATATGGTATAAGTGCATAGGCAGAGCTTCAGACTATTGTGAAGTATTCTAGCTTTTCTGTAATGTTTTCCTACCCCTTGACGAAGCACCAACGCTATGGAATATGTAGAATCAATAGTAATGCTCGAGGCAGGAAATAAGACAGACTAAGATCCTGAATACCAGTTCCCCAGTGGATGGTGTACTATTTATTACACCGAATGAAATCTGATGCCCCGTGGATCAGAATATATTTGATGCAATAAAAAATATCTATTACAGGATTTCCCTTAACAAGTGGGGAATAACTTGAATGCAAGCTATTTTTGCACCAAAATCCACACGACCCAATATATAGTTTGCTTTTTAAACCCTTAAATTTCGCCAGGTTTGACCTGCTGAAACCTAATTGGGGAAAACCCCCAGGCGGTGTGTGATCGTGAGCCCAGAAAAAAATATGGGTTTATGCAGGAATTGCAAAATAGAGAGACACTTGTATTTGATGCCTCACCTAGGCTTGCTGGTCCGCATCTACTGCCGGTAAATGATGTAATTATGAGTTGCTTTAAGCCATAAACACAGTTATCTCATCTAGTACACTAGATTGTAACAGAACTAACAATGCACTTGAATGTAAAAATTGTGCAGCAAGTACAGGGGCTGCTTAAGTTCGTACTGATTCCGAGTGACGACTGAGACCATCAGCAACATTCGTGTGCCTGGCACTATTTAATGCTATGTTGGACTTTGAATTCTTCCATTTTCTTGCAGCTATTTACAAGTCCAGGGCCGCACGTCATAAGCCTTTCATCTTCGGGACAGATATACATGTCTACAGATAGTAGGTGTCACTTGGAACTGCTGTCAGGCCTCCTTCTCCACTTGTATGAACACTAGTCCAAAAGAAGACAGCGGTCCTCCCTGCACTGAAGTGACTTCTGACACCCGACGGTCAGAAGACGCGCATAGCAAAATCGCCATACGATTGTCACCACTAGATAAACATGCGCTTAGCCAACCAATTTAATACAAAAAAAATGTTTTTGAATACACGCAAAGATGGAATTCTGGGTGGTACGAGAGGCGTTTACTGTCTAAAGGCAAAATATGATCCAGAAGCAGTTCATTCTACAATGGAAGAACCATGTTAAGAGACGTAGTTCACCTTTACCCAGATATAAAATGGGACTGTTTGACTACACTCTCCTAAATTACAGGGTAATCATTTTTTATAAAAGCAAGTGTATTCTAAAAAACTCTTCTCACTAAGAAGTTTTAACACTTTTTCCACACTGGAGTCTGATCTACTTCTATTAATCTTTAAGAAGGCAAATGGAGGTAAACTGGTTCATTTATAAGGCAAGTAAGTCCTGTAATAACAGTGGCCACCAAAAGCAGCCAATTAATGGATTATGCAGTGAAGTGATTTACACAATTAAGTGATGTGATGTAACAAACCTCTTTGTTATAATGCTCAGCACTAAAGTGATGTAGTTGCGAAGCCCAGCCAGCACTGCATCACCACCAATCACAAGTAAGCTGCTTGCATGGATTGCAATACAAAAATATTGATCTCAGCTCAGCAAAACACAAATAACAAAGTGAACTTGCATGGCGGATGCGATGTCACTCTATGTAAACTTGAATATTTTACAAACTATGTTACTCCGAAGCAATACAAGTGACGCAGAAACAAAAAAATTAACAAGGAACTTTACCATCAGCTAGGACTCTCTCCATCTTCTTACTCAAACAGTAAACACCAGTCCACCTTTGTATTGATTTCTTTAGGTTTTTGTAGAGTGTTTTAATCCACCTACTAGCTGTATTAGATTGCTTTGGCATGATGATTAATAATCATGCTTAAAATAACTAGTCAATCGACTAGAAGAAGAGGGTAGTCTGCTGCTGAGGACCCTAGTATATGCACTCAGAATAGCATTGTTCTTAGACACTTGTGTAAAGCAGTTTATCAGACTCATATCCTCATTGAATTTTCACTTTTCTACATATCTTGCACAAGTTCAGCACAACCAAAAGAATGCCTCTTATGTATACTTCTAAGACTTTACCTCAGACTTCGATCTGGTTCAAAGGCAACGCCGCTGGCAAAAGTTAACAACCATGGGGATTGATAAAGCACTTCAGTTCTTAATCCCCTACACCCCTCTCTTCTTGTCTGGCCACTGTGTGGCACCCTTTCGCTCCCTCCTTCACACCCCTTCCATTTCTAATTTTCTACCCGACCCAGTTAGGAAGTCCGGCACTGGTTGTTTGTTGATCCCTGGACCTCTCCGGTTTGTTCGACTCGCCTACTCTGACTTTTTTGGTTATCCCCTGAAGTACTCTTCTCCATGAACGGTCTTCCTGACTTGATCTGTATTCCTACCCCTTTACTTTTCCCCCTCTACCATCTATGCTCCTTAGGACTTGTTTTCTATGTTATCTTATGCTCTAGCAACGGTTGTATTTATGGAACACTGTTTTTCTCTATGCTATATTATGCTCTAGTAACTAATGTAACTATGTAACACTGTTCTTTTGTAACCATATCCTCATGTAAAGCGCTCCGATACCTCCGGGTCTAGCCAGCGCTATATAAAACTCTTCAAATAAAATCCAAATCTTAAAGATGGACACTACTTCGCAAGTGAGACTAAAACAACAAGGGTTAATCAATAAAAAGTGCCAGATTAGGAATGGAATAAAACAAGGGTGTCTGCTGGCCCCGCTTTTGTTCTCTCTATACATCAATGACCTTTATGAAACAGTAAGGACAGACACTGAGGAGATCCCCATGATAAGCAGCTTAAAAATTCCAGCCTTATTATATGCTGACAATTCAATCTTGATCGCTAAAACAGCAAGGGGCCTGCAGGATCAACTGGCACCCATGGAAACATATTGTAAATTTATTAAAATCTGAGTTTTTGCTCTATTCAGTGAAAAGCCCGATTGTATACCAAAGTTTTCGGCCAAACTTCTACTGCGGTCATCGCTCTGTGAGGGTCAGAGGAAATGATCGCAACGTCATCAGCATAAGCCAATAACTTCGTACCCCACCCCTGTAGCCTTAATGGTGGAATATCCGGGGAGGCCTCCAGACGTCTAAGAAAAGGGTCTATGTATAACGCAAATAACAGGGGAGAGGAAGGACATCCCTGCCTGGTTCCCCTGCCTATTGAGAATGCCCCAGACTCTTCTCCCATAATTTGCGAACAGGCCGTAGGTTTAGTATACAAAACCTGCATAGCTCTAATAAACCCATCTCCTAGGCGGCTAGCTTTCAAACACCTCCACAAATAGCTCTATGACACCCTATCAAAAGCCTTCTCGGCGTCTAAGAAGGCAACCCCCATAGGCTTCATAAGGGCCTCCGAAGCATCAAATAGTGAGATTACACGTCTGACATGATCGGCCGTCCCCCTCCCCTGAATAAAACCATGTTGCCAGACTGTTACTAACTGCTGCATTACCTTATTAAGATGAGAGGCAAATATCTTTGAATATAACTTGGTGTCACTATTTAAAAGTGTTATTGGCCTATAGGAACCCAAGTTAATAGGATCTTTGCCTTTCTTTAAAAAGATAATAATGTTAGCAGTGTCCCATGAATCCGGTGGTGCGGCCCCATTTCTAACCTCCTTAAATAATCCCATAATTTCCTGACCGGTCTCACTAACAAAAGTTTTATAGAATTCTAATGGTATACAATCAGTACCAGTGGCTTTACCTGAGCGGAGAGCTTGAAGAGCCATATAAAGCTCCTCCTGAGAAATATCAGCCCCCAAAGAGAGCCTCCTCCTGGGAAACCCTCACATTTTAAACAAATTTAGGCAATTTATCATGTCCTTCGGCTGAGGCTGTATATAATTCCTCATAATACTCCCTAAAAGCATCCCTAATATCCGCTGCATCAGACACTACTTCTCCCTGCATATTCTTTACCTGCCTTATATGTCCTGCCGCCACCTGTTGCCTCGCCCTAACTGCTAATAATCGGCCAACGTTCTCGCTGTATTCATAGCATTGTTGCCTCTTGGCAAGATACTTGCCAGCCATTTTTTCAGCATTGAAATCGTTCAAAGCTGCTTTGGTAACCATAATTAAATCCATGATTGAAGAAAGATCACCACCATTGTTTACAGCGCTGAGATTTTAATAAATAGATATACCTTTGCTTCTGATGTGGAAGAAGCTACATATCTAGGTATACTTATCAGGGCAAAGGTGGAAGATATTGTTGATATAAATCTTACTCCTATAATGGGTAAAATTAAGAATGATATGCGGCGATGGGACAATCTAAAATTGTCTATAATTGGTAGATGTAATTTGATTAAAATGACGATTCTGCCCAAACTACTATATATATTCCACACGATCCCCCTCGAAATACATAATGATTGGTTTAGGCAAATCGAGAGGGAGGTTGCTAGGTTCATCTGGACTTATAAGCGGACTCGAAGATCCAATGCATTTTTATCTCTTCCAAGGGACAGGGGTGGTATTGGGTTACCTAACTTTAAACTATACTATTTAGCCGCAGCTCTACAATATTATTGGCCTCTTTTTGGTATTAGGACAAGGGAAGTAAGCGATCCTAGTTTTGTCCCGTCAATTTTTGAGAATCTGATTGGCTCACGGGCCAATGGCTGCCTGTTAAACATCTATGAACCAAATTACTTAAAAAAAACTCTGTTTAAGACTTTAATAGCAGCATTTCGTAATTGGGTGGGGATTCGGAAAAAACGGGCTTGGCAGGTTTAGTAGATATACTCCTTTGATTGGCAATGATCAGCTCCCTAAGGTTTTGCAAGATGAGTGCCTGACAAGATGGGAGAAAGGTGGCTTTTACAGGATAGGGGATCTTTTGATGGGGGAACATATTGCGTCTTTTGAGGTAGTTAGGGCTAGGTTTAACATTGGTCATCGTGATTTTTAATTTTTTTTTTACAAATAAGGGACTTCCTTCTTAGAAAAGCTGGGGGTGCTGCGGGCTTTGCACCGGTGCCTCTGATTGAGGTATTAATTAGTGCATCTGGCTCTTCAATTTCACAACTGTACAGTTGTTTGTTGGAAGGAGTCACTGACGATCTAGAAAAGCATGGGCTGAAATGGCAGGACAGGCTAGGTGTCTCCGATTCGGGTTTTGTGAAATCAATGGAGATGGGTAATTCTGTATTATGCTCCGCCAGTTTGCGGGCACAACATTTCAAAACTTTGTATGACTTGTATATCACGCCCGCTAAAATTGTTAAGTGGGGTGGAGTGGAAGGGACTCAGTGTTTTAGGTGTAAGACATATGGGGCGGATTCGGTTCATATCTTCTCTACATGCCCTAGTTTAGAACCAATGGGTCGAGAAATATCTGGCTTTCTGCGGCATGTATTGAAGGAAGATGTTTCGCTTTCACCTCAGCTCATGTTATTAGGGGTAACCGAACAAGACGGGAGACCTGGTGAAGAGCTTATATTTATAGCAATGTCAGTTCTCAGATTATGCGTTGCCTCAGCCTGGTTAGATCCCTCTCCCCCTACTCTTCAGCAGTGGAAAGGCCACTTACTACACATGTTTAATTTGGAAAAAGCACTCTGTGTCCGGAGAGGCAAAAAAGGGAGAATTAAAAGGAAGACGATTTGGGGTCCCTTAACTGCTTGGGCTAATGTACTTGCCCAGAATGACTAATTTGTACACTGTGATTAATAATGTTACTGGTTGCTGCATTATAGGATGTACTGGAGGCCCGGCCTGCTATTTTTCTTCCTATCATTTTTTCATTTGTATTGTATTTTAAATGATATTGCTCTCTGTTTCTGCTTTGCTCCATACCATATGGCGTTTTTGAGATTGTGGCTGCTAGCAGTCATTGTTGTATGAATTTCATTAGTTATATTTATGGAAATATTGGCGCCATGAAATGTATTTATGTATATACAGACTTATGCTGCTTTTGCATTTTTCATCTTTTGTCTATGAATTATACAAAAAAAAAAAAAAAAAAAATCGTAAAAAAAAAAGGAAACATTGTAAAACAAATAAACTAAACGACAATACAAGGGAAAACTAAAATCATGATATTCTAGACAAATTGAAAGAAGAAATGTGTTTTCCGTATAAATGGCTCAGCTGGAAGAAGTGGAATCCTTTAAATATCTGGAGCTGGAAATAATAGACCACACATATCCAAACTACCCTCAATGCCATTGCAAGACTGGTTAGGAAACATGGTCGTCGATTCTATAACCATACTGTTAAGGTCTTATTAACAAAAGCAGGAAGCCAAATTACTTATGGTGCAGAGCTCTGGGGTTTGGATAAGAGTACTAGCTTTGTAAGCTGTTTTGAGAGGAAATTTTGGAAATGAATCCTCAACCTCCCGAAAGAATTTCCCACTGCTATCCTGGAATTAAATGTGGGGTACACCTCCGTAGGTAATAAATGTCAGATTGCGTCCATGAAATAGGGTCTAAAAAGATTAAACTCATGTCAAAACAACCTGGTGAATTGGTTTTGGGTTGAACATTTCAAGCTGAATAGTAAATCTTCTTTCACAACTCTCTGGCTTAATGAAAGTAAGAGACTTAATTTGGCACTACTCTAAGCTCTTCAAATGATCTCAACGAGACAAACAAACTCTATAGTTACTAAACCTTGTACACATTTAGTAAAGGATTGGAGATTTGATGCACTGGACTATCTATCCCATATCGCTCACATGGGATTGTCGACCCTTTCCAAGTGTGCAGCAGTATTTAATCCTGCTGGCAAACCATGGAGAAAGGAGGCTTTTTGCACCGCAAGGGGAGGTTGCTATTATTAAACAAAACAGTGAACAGAAGCAATACAGCAATTTCTACTAAATGTGTCAGCGGTACCACAGAAGATTTGAGACATTTTTTATTAGACTATCCTTTGTACAGTTCCATAAGAACAAGCACTTTAGAAAAGTGCTTCAACGAGAACAGTTAGATAAGTCAGATGAACAAAAGTTTCTCTTAAGAGACTTGTCCAGACAAGCAACAAAATGTACTGGAATATTTTTTAGGAAAAGCTGGGACCAGAGAACAAAATTGGCACAGCTGGGATCATTGTGCTGGTCCTGTCCCTGGCCACTGAAACAATCTTTCTAGGTCGATAGGTTCACATACTTTGAGAAACAGTCCAGATCCTGTGATTATAAGAAGAGGTCCTTTTATCAGTTTTTATTCTTTTTTAACTGCACATTTTTGATGACTTTAAGTGGTAATTATACTGCATTTTGTGCATAGTGTTTTTATGTATTCTTGTACATAAATACGTATTCTTCTTCTGTGAAAGGCAACCTCGCTTTGCATGTGGGCTGAAATACACTGCAAATTTAATCAATTTGAATTTTAAATTTTATTATGTCAGCCAAATGCCCAATTAAAGAGCTGTCTCCTACAATAGTAAGGAAGTTATCAAAATGCCCAGAATGTATAATCTCCCATGAAGAAGATTTTCAAGAAAAAGAAAAATTAACAGAGTGAAAGAGACAAAAGAGAGAGAGCATGTGAGTGTTTTCTTGTTAATGTGTTGCATGGCTGTCGTTTGAAAGATGCGATTCTAGGGTGAATCAAGCAAATATAACAGGTAACATTGATTCATCTGCACATTTTCCATAAGTAGATGATGTCATTGTATTATAGTCAACACTGCATAATATGTCTACATCCTCATTCACTGAACGTGTGAATATGATTTGAAGTATAAATGCAAAGAATGAATAGAACATGGACAGACTGATGCAAGACAATGTTATCAATCACACTTTCCAAAACACACAAAGAAAGTGAAAGGTGAACACAGCACAGTGCTCTAAATTGCTGGTACAGAAGAAAAAATAAATCAATAAAGAGCTACATGGAAAGAGCTGGTAAGCAAAATAGCACAGCATCGACCTAATTGTATTTTTAATACATCAGTGAGTAATTTCAGAACTCAATTTCCACTTGATACTATTTGAAGTTTCAACCATTGGGGAAAATCCTTGGGTCATCATCACAAATGAAAAAGTTAAAACCATTGGTAAGGAAATATATAAAAGATGGTCACCGAAACCCTCACAGTGTTCTTGGAGAGAAAGTTAAAATCTTAATGGACAAACTGAAATAGAATCCTAAAAAGATGCGAAAAGTCATAGGCCCCGCACT
The DNA here is from genome assembly GCA_963921515.1 of Calotriton arnoldi. Taxonomy (NCBI): domain Eukaryota; kingdom Metazoa; phylum Chordata; class Amphibia; order Caudata; family Salamandridae; genus Calotriton; species Calotriton arnoldi. The sequence continues at coordinate 45,190 of CAWUFW010025142.1, forward strand.
GAATTCAAGACACCATCACTAAGCAGCTAAACTGGACACGTAGAACATTGGCTGTGTATAGACAACAATTTTATGGTTCAATATGTAGAAGAGGAGGAATGAACACCTTCTTTTCTACAAACTTACTTTTTGACAGAGGGTCAAAATGTGGTCTACATATGCTTCTTTCCCAGAGCTCTGAGTCAGTCATATAAGTTCTTCCTTTCCCAAGCACCTAGAGGTTTTACACAACATCACTACATCTGAAACAGAGGCACTGCACGAGATGGCTTCATAACATGAACAAATGTCCTTGCAGCAGGTCATGGAATTTGGTGCTATCAAAACACAATGTCACTCATGACCCTTCCTATATATGTCTGCCTCAAATGCCTGAACAAAATATTATGAAATTTTCTCATTTTGACAAAGGCTCTTGTGTGGGATGGTAGAAGAGAGCTTGCTGTTTATCTGCTGAGAGGGGCTGATCTGAGTTGGGATAATTATGGTCAATGGGCCAATCGTCTGCTGAATGAGAATGTAAAGCCAACCACATACATTCACTGCCATGCGGTGCACTATGTGCAATGTACTGAAGCTGCACCCCCACATCACAATCCTCTGTGCTTTGGTTATAAAGAAGCAGAGCAAAACAGCACAAGGCATGTACACCGTTTGGGAAGTTCCACTTTCAACAAGCACTGGCAAAGTCAATACATCCAGCATTGACAGATAACCTCTTGTCTTGGTCAACGCTTGTTTTGTCATGATTTTTGTAAAACTTTACTGTTATGGTAAGCAGGGCCGTCTTAACAGCATTATAGGCTCCCAGGCAAAGCAGTGCACTGGGCCCTGCCTACACAACCACTCACAGGAATACAAATGTTTAAAGGAAAATTTGTGTTAAATTCTGGTCATCATGGGGCCTCTATGCTCGTGGGGCCCCCGGGAAACTGCCCAGCGTGCCCATGAGTTAAGACGGCACTGGTAGTAGGTGCTGCCCTCGACAGTATATAACAAAAATAGCTAAAACAAAAAAATGCTTTTTGCTTTCAGAAAGCACACATTACCATGGTAGTCATTCAGTGGAGAAAACTACTTTATGTGCAGATGTGCCTCATGTGAAAGAGCAGAACGCGGTCACTCAGAGTCAAGTTAGCTAATGGCTGAAGTGGGTCGATCCATTGGCTCATGCTGTATGCTGTAGCTGGTGGAAGAAAAATGTCAATGGCAACAGCAATAGATGAAGTGGGCTTGCTCAAATGCCCATATATGTATACATAGTATTAGCAAAAGGTCCTGACTAATGCCAGACCCAACAAACATTAAAAAAGCCAATAAGTCTTGCCTTTTGTACTTAATGAGTTTGCCAATGCTGTCTGATAATGCTGTGTAGCATCAGCAACAAGCAAAATTATTTTCATTGATCCTGTGCAGCATTGTACAAAAAAATATTAAAAAAGAATAAAAAAGGCACCATGATGTAGTTGCTGGTTACACCATCCTGTCGGCTTGTTCATGCGTTACCACACATGACTGTCCCTAGAGAATGACGAAAGCTCTATTTTCCTTTTTTCCTAATTGGCCTATCTAAGATGGTGCACACCATTTAAATCCGTTTTAATATAATGTAGCAGAGCACCTATGAGCAAGTCGAAGTTACCAGGCTCTCAAACAAAGTGTACAAAAAAATGTAAATAGCAGTTATGGGTGGAGGGAACAATGGATGAGCGGGAAAGGGAGAAGTCGGGCTGCAGGTGGAAAAAATATAAATAAAGAGTTGTGGGGGAGAAGGGGCAAAGCAGCAAGTGTGGGAAAGAGCAACACTGAGTGGAGAGGAGAAGCAAACTAGAGAGAGAGCAGTAATGAGGAGGAAATCAAAATGGAGCACAGTGATATGGAGAGAATCACATTAGAAAGGAACAGTACACAAGAGACTAGGGAGAGAGCAACATGGAGCACAGAGGGTGCAGCCGATGTTTGAAGGAGGGAAGCAGCACAAGAGGGAGAGAGCTAGAAAACACATGCACTCTCATGGAGTGCTGAAAGAAAAAGAGAAATGTAGTTTCATAAATGTGAGCAATGGAAGGATACAAGCCACCCAGTCAAAAAGGATGGAAAAGAGGTTATGCTCCAGTGGAGGGACTAACAAAGACGTGGAAAGCAAGCCATTGAATAAGAAATGAGTGAAAATAAAGCCAACCAATTGTAAGCAAGTAGTAGGCTCTTAGCCCACTTTATGTTTTTGGTAAGCCCACATTAGGGCTTCATCAACTAGACAGCTTGTGCTGCCTGGCAGGTGTACCTCAGATACTGATACATCTCAGTATGTGTCGTGTACAAACTGTGGCCTCCACAGCAAGCCAGACGTAGGAACACTTTCCCTGAGACTACCATCAATACAGGGCCAGAGTAGCCTATAGGGCAGTCTGGGACTGAAGATTGAGCAGTCCCTAGATCACCTGAAGAGGTAAAGAGTAAAAAGCAATATGTGCAAACTTTGCACTTCATGTGCTTCATGTTCTCATTTGCATGGATTCCAACCTTTGCCTAAGCTTTCAAACTCACTTTCTTTCCCAGCACCTCGTCATTATCATGCTTACTTTTTCTTAGATAAACTTTTTTTTGATGGTGGCAGTGGAAGCGCCAGGCAACAAACCGCTCCCTAGCGCCAATAAATGTCAAGGCCAGAGGCCTTACTGTTTATTCAGTTGAGTCGAGGGAGACGTTTACAGCCGAGTGACTTGCTGCTAGCAACCTTACTGACAATGAGAAATGGAAATGTTTTATTCCTTGATAAAATTAAATGATCCCTTGAAAGCAACAGCTTACGAAAGGTATACTGGTGCATCAGAATTTGCTGCTCATGTGTTTTTTTGTAGCTCACCACGGAGCAACCAATCAGACTGCTGCTCAGGCCCGCTGTGCAGCCGCACATCCATAGAAAAAGGCCCTCGATGCGACTCCCAACCTAGTGACGTAGCAAGGGTGATATGGACCCCATTGCTATCAAGGAAAACAGACCCTATTAACATCAGTTGGATATTAATAGACTAGTACAATTGAGGTGTGGTGGGCTCCTCACACCCCCGGGTCCCAGGGCCACTGCACCTGCTGCACCATTAGTAGCTACACCCCTGTCCTAACCATAAGGAGCAGCTTGGCTGTGCCACATGCATTATTTAAAGCCACAGAGGACAGTTCAGCACATGGAGCAGGTTGTATGTTAAAAGCCAAGGGGCCAGGTCACAATCATTTTTGATGGACTATACTTCATATACATACTAGTAAGTTAAGACTGTGCTTGAAATTATGAAAGCAGGATTTTGTAGGTGGCTATCTGTGATAAGAACCTTTGTGCTTATTAGTTGTTTGGCATTTTGTTGCTATAGTGATATGTTCTATTGTTTTGTTGCGCTGCTGCGAATTTGCGCTGCATTATTGCAGTGCTATTTCGTTGAGTTTGACGGTATGGTTTGATGTGACCTGATATGTTTTGATTGAGTTTTTATGTTGCTTTGCATGTTATTGCATTATGTTCAGTTCTTTAGATAGGTTAACAAATACTGATAAATTTCAAGCCAAAAGCAGCACAGTGATAAGCAACTATTTACCACACACTAAGGTGGTAAAAGTGCCCTGCAGCATCTTTGCAAGTAGTTAAGACATCCATCTTTCCAAAACTGTGGCAGAGACTGTCTTAACCTAGTGCTTACAGGGCTCAGATTTCATGATACAGTCCAAATTTTAGTCTGAGTCACACTTTGGCAATTGGCTTTATTACTGATATTTTCAATGCAACCCAAGGATGACCAGAAATGTACAGTCACATATATTACAACTTTCCAATGTGGTACAAGAGCAACTATAAAATTTGGCACAAAATAGAAAACACAGTGTATAGTGAGTGTGGAAGCACGGTAAAATAGTGCAAAATATGCCTGAAAGCACTTGCACGTGCTTCATTACCCACTTTCCAACAGTGCTGAAAACTTTTCAGTAAAATATGCACAAAGTAGGCATTTAAGTGAAGGTGACGTGATAACAGTGTTGCATCATATGTGCACAAGAGTACCATCACAAATATGCAGAATATTATTGGGAATGTACTATTATAAGTATGTAAATTTTATTGTACAGTTAT